>DWPQ01000675.1:0-14960 GCA_018251795.1 Perichares adela | reverse complement strand
GGTTTCCACAGACTAGTCAATGATTATCATTTTCACACTTCTTGGCTTTGGTCACTCATGTCTCACATTTTGTAGAAAGAATGAGACTATTATTTCACCATGCTGGGATAATGTGTTTGGCCAGACTTTTTCTGCCTTCAATAACCATACGGTTAACACTCAAATACACAGATTATTTCATGACGTTTAATTTCATTGATAATGTTATATTTACTGAATTACTAATTCAGACTTTTAGAGTAAATAAAATTTGTTTATATAAAAAATAGCTATTAAGTTTCTCATTGTAAGTGACAATGTACTTATATACAAATATATTGTAATAAGTATATCTTATGGGAAATAAACAATCTTTAAACCCAAACCCAGAGGTTAGTGCGATATTCAAATACAGTAAGTGCTGGAGACAGACGTTCAAAACACTACGCCATCACCAAAATTTTACTCATAGTATATACATGCTGTGCCCCGGGCCTAGCCCGCGTGAAAATCATTGCGTTACAAAAATTTTTCCGCATAAATCCGAATCCCGCGGGATTTCTAGGTTAAAAAAGTCCCATCACAATCAGTCGTGCCGTTCGAGAGATTATCAATGCGTCGCAAAGTGTTTCTCGCGTAAATCCAAATCCCGCGAAATTTTTAAAATAAAACGTAGCAGTTACTCCTTATTACATCAGCTATTTTCCAGTGAAAGTCCCGACAAAATCAGTCAAACCGTTCCAGAGATTTTGGTATATGCACCGTGTATACAGCCAAAAGGTTTTAGCATTTAGTACAAGCGGTTATTTAAATATTACAAACAGACACTCCAATTTTATTTAGTTGTATTAAGTTAAAGTATAGACTTATAGTTCTATTGCTAATAAGGTGTCATGTATTTCATTCGTTTCATCACATTTTTTGTCATATCTGTTCGAACAAGCTTTCAAAATAGTTGACAATGACAATTAATCATTTAGAAATGTCAGAATCTCGGAATAGGTATGAAGTTATTTTGTTTAGGTGCGAAAGTGGTTTTTAGGAATTTTCCGTAAAATTTAAATCATAGGAAATATGACTTTCGCATCGAAATTACTGCCTAGGGCATATACCAATAGAATAATATATTTAATGCCTTCTGGCATAAATATTAATAGATATTGTGCTAGACTATATTCATCGAATAAAGGTCTAACGAAAAGCCAGGAGCGGTCTGATGTGTCTACCGATGTCAGGCCTCTTGGGGAGAAAATTAAGGAAACAACAAAAACAGTTTCCTACACGGGGGTCATCGTAGTTGGTCTGGGAGTCACTGGAGCCATATTTTATTATGTATTTAGGGAACTATTTTCCAGCAACAGTCCCAATAGCATTTACTCTGCAGCTCTCGACAAATGTAAAAATGTAAGTTTATCATTGTTTTATTTTTATTTATTACACTTTATTGTACACTATAAAAAACATTGATAAGAATACAATAAACAGAAAATGTTTTGTAGATACATATTTTGTTCAGATAACCAGAGCCTCTAGACAAAAATCTTAGCGGAAACCGTTATCGCTCACGCCATTTTAAAAATGTATGGAAATGACACTGGCTGCGGAAAGTTTTTTGGCGTGACAGCGCATCATCTTTCCGCAGGGACTGTCATTACCATACATTTTTAAGATAGCGTGAGCGTGAATGGTTACTGCTAAGATTTTTGTTTAGGGGCTCAGGACCTATTTACTTTGGTGTTAAAAAATTGCTTCGTTTTTCCAGGACCCACGAGTAGAAGATGCTCTAGGACCACCCATTAAGGGTTATGGAGAAGAGACCACTCGGAGAAGACGAACACATGTCAGCCATGCAATATATGAAAAAGATGGAGTGAAACACATGAGGATGAGATTTTATATCAAAGGAATTAGGAATAAGGCTGTTGTAGAATTAGATATGAAACAGGTAAATACTAAACTGGATAATAATAATACACATAAAGATAGTGTCAATGTTAAATGTAGCACTGTTAGAACAACAGTGACTCAAGCCAAAATATGGTTATTGGAAAATGAAAGAAATGTATTCTAGTGCACTCTTGTGTCAGTTGAATCATTGGTTAATTTTTAATCCAAAAAAGTATTCATAAAATTTTGATTTGGATTTTGTTTTCATAGTTTGATATAGCAGCACTACATTGTTATACTTTGGGCATAAGAAAACACAAGTTTTCCATTGTTCACATCTTACTTATATAATGGTGTTATAATTAACAATGAGCTGATGTAAGGATGATCAATTTTTTAAAGATAAGATAAAGTCGAGGTGTTATAACATTTGGTATCTTGGTACAAGATCATTCTAGAATACTACACAATTTTCTAACTAAAATTAAAGGTTTTAGCAACTAAATAAAGTTGTCTTAACATAGTATAAAATTAAGTCTTTATTTCCAAGCTATGGTTGCCTGGAAGACATTGCTGTATAAGAGATAAGGCCGCCGATTGTATCTAAGTTTCCTATATGTTGTAAACCTTTGATTTTGTACATTAAAGATAATTGTTGTTACTTCAATTGTCTATGCATTCATAAAATGTCTAATGGCCTCTTCTAGGAAGCAATACAAGTCCCCTTTCCCTCTAAAATTTGGAAGGCTCATCTTCCATATCATAAAGAGGCGTGTGAAATATCAGAAGTCAGTCAGGTCTTGGCTTCATAGCTCAGATAAAATATGATGATATAACACAACTGTGTCCTATTATAACACCACTAATGATATTATTTATTTCTTTATTCCAGAATGAATATGGCAATTACATGTGCCGCTATCTCTTAGTGCAATTAGATGACTACAGTGGGAAGACATTCATTATAGAAGACAATCGGGCTGAACTGGATGCTAAATCAGGCTTCGGGAGCCAGTTACCCACCCTTACCTTAACCCAATGATAATGTAGTTGCAAAAGAACTGTAAATTATATTGATAATGTTAGCTATGAGTTAAAATGTAAATAAAATGTTAATAGCAGATTTAAAACGATAATTTTATTTCTCATTAGAATGTCTACAAATGTTTAAGTATTTAGAAATGTTACTGCTGTATAAGACTATTGACATTAAAGCACAATCTTTCATTTTTCTATCTTATCCCACAAATCAGATAAAGTTGAAGTATGTACAATCATACTAAATCACAATTATCAGATTTTTTTAATTCAATATCCTTTGGACTTGGCAAGAATTGCTAAAAACTGCGTTTTTTACAGGATGTGTATGATGAACTCTTTAATTCGCTAGGTTATTATGATGTAGTATTTCCTTCAACTTCGATTTCATATTGAATGTCTCGACACTATTGATTAGCAATGGCTTTATCAGTCCACGTTTAATCATTACAACATGTTTTAATATTTGGTTTACTCTTAAACTGTCTGTTTTCTTATATTTTTTTCCATGGAACCATTTCCCAGGCCATAAACAGGCGGTTATTGAATATAAATCTCTTAACTCTTTCAAAAAACCAATAGAATATTACTGCAAGTGAAAGGTATTGTAGCCACGCCCATTTGAGCTCCTGTAATAGGCTTGGCACGTAGGACACTCTTGTTTCAGGAATTTGGAGGTTCACTTTAACTATTAGAGCTCCCGTATGGCCGGTCGATGTCCTTGTGTACGAGGTTTTAAGTTCTGTTTTAACTGTAACCACAAATATTTTTTGTAAGTTGTTAGTTAGTTTGCCTAAATATAAATACTTAATACAAAATTAACAAGCGGGTATAAGTAAACATTTGATATTTTATATACCTTCTCTCTGTATAAAATGCTTCATGATGAAATCCATTACATTTTCATCACCATAGAAAGAAAAATAATCGTTCACATAACCAAAAACGGAGTTGTTATATTTGGTATGAATAACATTGCGTTGACATGGTAAGTGCGTATTCTGATACAATTTAACATCTCCATAATAATGATATGACGAAGACGCAAGCGCAAATTCTTTATTTACAACAGCCACAGTCTTCATCTGCAGGGGACATAAAGACTGGAAAATGAAATTAAAGTCGTGTTATATAAACTAGTGATACAACTGTAAGAAGTAGTCGATTAAGTAATTTGAATATTTTCTAAAAGAAAACATTATCTATAGGTAATTGATATCCTGGTAAGTGAATTTCTTAATGGGGGATAGCTGGAGGTGAAAGTTATCGATGTTCTATTAAAAATAATCTCTTGAGTAAATAGAGATTTTTTTAAACTATTACAAAAAAATGAATATGTTTTAATTCATACGACTAAAACAACTCACGGCCAAAATGGCAATATGATAAAAACGTGAAATTTAAAATGCCTGATAAAAATTAATAGCAATTATTTCGGTTGTAGGTAAATGCTATCAATGCATTAATGGTTTTTGTAAATGCCTACTAACTTTTGACTTGAAAACTTTTTTCACATAATAATCGGAAAAACGTGCAAATTGTTCCAGTCTTTCGTATTATGGAATACCTATAAATATAACAAATGACTAACCAAATCGCGACGTAAAAAATCAATGCTATTAGATGGTTCTTACCCGTAATTGGTAATCCAATTCTAAAAACAGGACAATAGACGTAATTGTTCTTCCTGGTGGTAGATTCAAATGCATTTTAAAATAAATTTGGTCATTCTTCGCATCACCGTTCTGATCGTATTCTTGAATCTGTTTCAACAAGGGAGGTGTATGAATGTTGTTTGAATTTTTCAGCCAGTATTTAGTGTCAGCTGATCATCTCTACGGAGCAAAGATCTTATCGGCCGTTAGTCTCAAAGACTAAATTGATTTCACGGCTTATCTCACTTAACTATAAGTTTGACAGCAAAGTAGCTACCGATTTAAACGTCGGTTTTCCACATGTAGTACCATTGAACTCAGGAAGCACGGTATTTAAGACTATCCGTCTGAATTTTACACTATGGACTTTAATAAGTCTAACTAAGGACTAAGGTCTAACTATGGACTTTAATAAAACTATAATTAGTTTGAATAAAAAACTAGGTTCATCACACGACTATAATTGTCTAACTGCATTAGTTTGTGTACTAATATACCTACAGCACTGAAACTAGTAAATACCTGTGTTTCTGCGCAGTACTCTTCACCTGCTAAGGCTTCCTTCTTCAGAGCCTGAGCATCTCCGCACACAATGACGAAGCTGGGATCATCAGTCTCTGCTACTAGTAAATAGTTGTATGTGAAATATACTGTTGGCTGTTCATAGAAGTAATTTGATTTCAGCCAAAAGCCTGAAAAAATAAACTTTCTAAAAGCAGGATCCAAACCACAATGTGTATTAAAATTAAATATACGTGGGTACGTTATTTTGGCTATTACTTATGTCATGAGACATCATTTAGAATCAATCAACACGCCCATGCATTATTTAGCAGACTTGATTCGGTATGAATGGATGGCGTTATTAGTAACGTATACTGCATTATTTAGATTTCATCCTAGGTGGAGTCTCTGCCAGTAACTGGGTAAATAAATCTATATATAAATACGTGAAGCGAAATCTTTCAATCCCTTTTTACGAAAATAGCGCGGACCGAGGAGTATGAAATTTTGCACACTTAAAATTTATGTATAGGAGAAGTGCAGAACGATAATATTTTTCAATAATAATGTTAATAAAGTACATTTAATCAATAACTAAAACATTACACGCACAAAGACACACTCACATGCATACTCGACATACGTATATTGTTTTGACGTTTATTAATGCAAATGGCGATTGTCAAAAAATTTCGATTGACATTGAAGTTGGATGTGTATGGGATTAAATAAAGTTTTATTATTATCTTATATCTGTGAATAGTGGTCCCAAGGTTACATTTTAAGAATTTTTCAATGACTTATGGTCGAATTTCGAAAACAACGGGATCTCTAGTATATATAACTAGCCGACCCCGCAAACTTTGTCTCGCCATATAAATTATTTGTAGAAAATTGGGGATTTGTGATATAAGGGTAAAATTGGTTGTATGTATTTTTTGATGCCACATCATAAGAAAATAATGACATAATCTTTTTACCGAAAATTTAAACACCTTTTTACACAAACAACAACATTGTTAACCTACATACATAGAGTAAAAAATGGGCTAATTATCCGAACAAATAAATATAATCCATCTGATCACTCGCAGAATAGTCAGTACGTTCATGTTATTAATTTACTGTAAAGTAATAACAGAAATTATTGGTAAAGAAAGTAAATATTTACCTCCACTTCTGTATGCCACGATGAGCGGAAGAATTATGTTTAGTATGAAGGTAATAATTGTAAATAACATGGCTTTCGACAGAAGAGATCCTCTGTACTGGATTTCGACATTGCAACTAAACAACTTGTATAAACCCATGTAGCAGAATTCTATATCTATACACTTTAAACAACTGTAATATATAACTAATTAATTATTATTACTTAATTATATTTACTGATAATGATACACTATTATCATCTTTCTATTATGATTTTAACAGTCAAATATCTTTTGACGTGAAGTAGAACGTTGTTTTATGTGATGTTGCCTAGCAACAAGGGTTACCTACTACGTAAAAAATTAAAGGGAATTAAAAAAGGTTCCATTTGCAATATAGGTAATGTAAACTTCCTACACATTTTACAGAATGTAATACCTATGTTTGAGGATCAATTTAAAAATTAAAAGTTACTACCTAAGAAAGTAGTAAGTGATGGCGATTAGGTACTTACTTTCGAGGAAAAAGAATTGTACCTAACTACAAGTAATTGTTGCAGTTAAATCTAGTGTCTGCTTAATAAATTATCAATCACTTTGGTGAAGGAAAATATTGTGAAGTAACCTAAAACACCGAAGAGTTCTCCATAATGTTCTCAAAGACGTGTGAAGCCTGCCAACCCGCAGTTGGCCAGGTGTACTATGGCCTTAACCCTCTCAGTGTGAGAGGAGACCCGAGCCCAGCAATGGGACAATTATGGTTTATGTTGACGATGAATCCCGTCTAGATAGTTAGTTATTCAAATAAAAAGTCGGTTTAACTCGAAGCAGCATTCTGTTCAATGTGGTTGAAAAATATAAAACGAAAAAAAAGCTCCCGAGTCGTTCCACGTCTGGTCCACAGCTCTACATTAACGGTAGCGGTGTCGGTTACCGTGTTTTGTTCGACACATAATAGAAGGCTCGGTGGAATTAGATAAACCTACCTAACTACTTGTTGTAGTCACCAACCAGCTAGATATACATCGAACTTTATGTCTGTTTTTAGTTTAAATCAGCTGTTTAATTATCTGAATAATATTTTAATTTTCAACTATTATATCTATACATTTTATATGTATATATAAAATTCTCGTGTCACAGTGTTAGTTGCCAAAATCCTCCGAAACGGCTAAACCTATTTTTATGAAATTTTGTACGTATATTTGGTAGGTGTGAGAATAGGTTGTAAACTATTTTTCATATCTTTAAGTTACAAGGGGGGCCCACGCCCAACATATATTATTTTATTTTATGGACTATTTTTTTTCAATATTTTTTTTATGATGTGGCACTAAAAATTCATACAACCAACCCAATTTTCACCTTTATATCAGCAACCCCTATTTTTTACGTCAACATTTATATGGCGAAACAACGTTGGCGAAGTCAGCTAGTATATTGTATGTAACTATACAACTAAATAAAATTAAACCCTCTCTGTGTGAGAGGAGATCCGAGCCCAGCAGTGGGACAATTATAGGTTTTTATGTATGTTAATTAAATTGGAGTGTCTGTTTGTAATATTAAAACAACCGCTTTTTACTAAATGGATGTATGTATACACGGTACATATACCAAAATAACCTTTTTCTTTCATTTTTGTCTGTCTGTCTGTTTGTTCCTTGTAATCTCCGGTACGATTGGATCGATTTTGACAGGACTTTTACTGGAAGATAGGTGATGTAATAAGGAGTAATTTAGGCTACTTTGTATCTTAGACTTCCCGCGGGATTTGGATTTCCGGAAAAACTTTGCGACATTTCCACGCGGGCACAGCTGGTAACTAATAATATTTTAGTGATCATATGATTATGTTGTATGATATGGAAATATTTTGACATTTTGACACTTTTTTATTAGTCTCACTTGTAAATGTACAGGAATCTTTTTACTCTGTATTAGCTTCAATTGTAACTAAGTAAGGGAATGTTGCAATACAAATTCGACCCACTTCCTACGGGCTGATTTTCCTGTTTTGTACACGTATCCAAACACCGATGTTAATACAATACATATGCGTCTTTTTAGTTTTTTTTTTACTATGTTTCTATATTGTCTATGTTCTATGTTTAATTTTTATTTGATTTTTTTTAAGTGTTTCACACTGACACTTTTAAGTTTTCCATCTGATGTTAAGTGGAGATATAGAACAGGGTAGTAAAGTGTATCTTGTGTGTGTAAAAGTGTGTAAACTTAGAGTCTATTTACCGTTGTCTTTAAGACGGTTACATTATAATCAGACGGGAATACTGACGTACGCAAGCGTTTACAAAAAAGAAGTAATAACATCATACATACATTATATGTGCTATTATTAGCATTAGCAAATGCGTATGTATTATTACAAACATATGCATTTGCACTTAAACACTGCACGAGGATTCCCCGGCGGCTTGAATGGACACGAAAATGAGACATCACAAAAACCCACGACAAAAACGACAAACATTTTTAAGTCACATAAAAAATCGTTCAACAGATTTTGAGAAAAAGGGGCACATACATTAGGGGACTTTATTTTATAATAAGTATAGATAATTAAAATTATGTTTTATTATTAATATTCAGATTCGGTCCTGTCTTGTACTGGTATAGAGATCGCAATATATATTTTTATTTATTGCATCGTGCATAACTGTTCTACTGAACATATTCATATTATACTTGGCATATGCCAATAATACCTGTATGGTAACTCTTGGTAAATATTGGTTATTAATTAAGGTAAGTATAAACTTTCATGCCAGAACTGATTCAACGGCAAAAGAGATAAGGTTACTCTATACAAGTTCTCTTCAGAGTTTACTTCAGTAAATACAATTTTAACCTGTTTATTGTATTTATTGTAATATGGAATATGTTTCTAAATCGTATAAAAAACCCATAATATGATGTAATGGTGTAAACATGCTAGTTATATTGCCTGATAAAAATTAATAGCAATTATGTCGTGTACAGGTAATTGCTATTTGTTACGTTACACTAACTACTAATCTAACCTAACCTATGCGAATAGGATAAGTTTCGTATGTCTTATTAAAGTAACATCTATATAACTGAAAAATTAAAGATAGGGATTCGAAACCATGGAGTGGGAAGACAACTTATACATTAATTACGAATTTTAAAAGTGCTTCGGTAATGTAAACATTAATGTGCAAGGTATTCTTCTCAGTAATAGCGTTTATATAATTTGTTGGGCTGCCAATAGGACTATGTCTTCATAACACCAGCTTGACATTTAGTGTGGCTGCTTAATCCATAAAAAAATATAAAGTGTTTGTACATACCTCAGTACATGAGTTCAGTGAAGTTCTTACAAAAGATAATTTTAGCGTCAATAATTTAATGTTTATACATTATTAAACCTAAATACAAATTCAAAGTTATTCGCATTTCTTAGCATTGCGCTGTTTATAACATGACAATTACAATAATCTCGCAGTACGAATGCTCTAAGCTACGTTCGCCTCCGTCCTCTGCCTCAACTGGTCAGTGATCACGAACAATAGCGTCGCCCGAAACAAACAACTCCAGTAGCCCTGTTGACAAGTGATACCTTAGCGGTGAATGATCTCTCTAACCGTATAAAAAGGTCCCGCTCCCAAGCCAAGTCATCATTCGCTCTGGTTTCATCCCGGAGCGAAGTCCAGTCCTATAAAGGGACTTGAAATTAATACAATTTACTCACGCAATCAACGCCAACATGTCTATGGTCCGAAGATCCAGCATGGACAGAATGTCATCGAGCATGACTTCCAGCATGACTGGTATGGGACTTGGAGGAATCACCGGATTGACTTCAGGAATGAGCACCCTCAGCTGCATGAGAGAGCAGCAAATGACCATCGGAGGAATGCCATCCAACTACGTACCTGGACTTTCCGCGTATTACAACATTTCCAGCTTCTGCCATCGCCCGGGACAAACTCGTCGTTGGCCCATGCAACGAGCGGGACCCACCGCGCAGCACCGTCCTGGACGCTCGCACAGCACTGGATCTCTGCATCGTATGAAGCACTCCATGCGAAACAGCCCCAACACTCAATACACCCATAACTTGATTTGCAAGCTAGCCGATCAAAACGAGCGTCGCCGTCGCCAGGATACCATGGAAATGATTCCGCAAAGCTACTACTCGCAGCAACCTTTGAAGGTGGAGCTCACTGAATTTTATTCCCGGGATAATTCCAAGGATCATCATACTGAGCAATATGATCTGGTTAATGATAACATCCTACCTAACCCGGTGCTGCGACGCGGCCAGAACTTCTTCTTTGCTGTGCGCTTCGATAGGACCTACGATAAGCAACAAGACATGATCCGCATTGTTTTCTGCTTCGGTAAGTTGTAATTTATTAACATTTGGATATCATGTGGTGAACGACCTTTTAGCATATAATGTTTGTCAAATTACAGTTTTAACGCTCTTTACTCTTTTTACATAGGTCCTAAGCCCAGCGTTACTAAGGGTACTCGGGTAGTTCTACCAGTCAACTGGAGCACGCAGCAGGGAGTCTTCCAGCATTCACGTGACATGATGGGCATGGGAATGGGAATGGGCATGTCGCGCATTCAGGACACCAGCACTGGCATGGCAACCATGGGAACGATGGGAACCATGGGTACGATGGGAACGATGACTACTATGGGACCCATGAGCGGCATGAGGGAAACTACGACTTACGGTGTTCGTCGTAGCTCATTCAGCAATGAACCACTCCCCCTGCAACATAGCCCTCTCAGCCCTCATGGAACTATGGATCGGCCCATCATCGATCGCTACGGCGCAACTACGCAGCACTCTACATTCGGTCGCGGTTATGGATCCCGCCACGGCTCGCGTCATGGCTCAATGCAAAATCTTGCCACCCTTGCTCATGAGATGGACAGATGGGACATCAGTATTCAGCGCCAGGACGGAAACACCATCACATTCCAAGTGCATGTTCCAGCGACTGCCCCTGTTGGTATTTGGAACTGTTGGGTACAAACCAACCGCTTTGGCCAGCGCGATAACCGCCACGACTACAAGTGTGATGAGGACATTTACATCCTCTTCAACCCGTGGTGCCGCGAGGACTCCGTTTACATGGACAATGAATCTTCAAGGAAGGAATACGTCCTCAACGAACAGGGCAAGATCTTCTGCGGGACCTGGCGTCAGCCCAAAGGCCGCAAATGGATTTACGGACAGTTCGACGATGTTGTACTGCCAGCGTGTATGTACTTATTGGAACGCAGTGGTTTGGAACATTCAGAACGCGGTAATCCTATTCGCGTATGCAGAGCCATTTCGTCTATGGTAAGTTGACGAAGGATAAAAATAATTTTTATGTAGGTGCAAACAAACGGTAAAAATGATATTTGTTCCAGATTAACGCGAATCATGACGATGATGGTCTTATGGTGGGGCGCTATGACGGTGAATACAAAGATGGTGTAGCACCACATGCATGGACGGGATCGGTAGCTATTCTCGAGCGTTACCTTACGGATGGTGGCCGACCTGTGGAATACGGCCAATGCTGGGTATTCTCTGGCTTGGTTGTCACTATTTGCAGAGCCCTCGGTATTTATTGAATTATGAAAGCAAATGATATTCTTTAATTGAAATCGAAGGCTGTAATGCACTCATTCCTGTTGTCATTCTTTCAGGTATTCCTTGCCGATCTGTGACGAACTACGTCTCGGCGCATGACACGAATCGAACATTCACTGTCGACAAGTACTTCGACAGAGATGGAAACGAGGTGCCCAACGGTCCCGATGAAGATTGCTACGACTCCTGCTGGAACTTCCACGTGTGGAATGACGTATGGATGCAGCGCCCTGACTTACCGCAAGGTTTGGAAACTTATTCTTATAACCATACATTCCTACTTTCAATTACAATCTAAAATTGGGAGATAAATTTTATATTTATGCTTTTTAGGGTACAGCGGCTGGCAAATCATTGACGCGACCCCACAAGAAGAATCCGAGGCTGTATACCATTGCGGTCCCGCCAGCGTCGAGGCTGTACGTCGCGGTGAGGTCGGATTCCAATACGACACGCCTTTCATGTACTGCCAGCTCAACGCTGAGCTTTGCCACTTCCAAGAGGAAGAAAATTCGGAATGGGGCTTCATTAGAATGGCCTCGAATCAGTATCAGTAAGTACTTTTAATTTTGATGACATAAAATATAATTGGATAGTAAAGAATCCAAAGTAATGACTACTGTTTGACAGGGTGGGCCGCAAGATCCTTACGAAGAATCCGAACCGTGATGATGACGAAGGCGAAAGCGACATGCTCGAAATCACCCATGAATACAAAACCGTCGACAGTTCCTCTCCCGAGCGACTTGCGGTTATTGCTTCATGCCGCGGCTTCCAGCGTCTGCAGCAATATTATGAATACCCTGATCGCAATTTCGAAGATGTGTACTTCGATTTGATGGACATTGATATTGTGCCTTATGGCCAGCCTTTCGACTGCACGATGAATATTCAGAACAAATCCCATGAAGATCGTACGATCTGGTGCGTACTCACGGCATCCTCTTGCTACTACACCGGCGCGATCGCCTCCCGGTTGCGAAGGGCTCAGGGTGAGTTCATCGTGCGTGCTGGCCAGCGTGAAGTACTCAAGCTCCACGTTACTCCCCAAGAATACATGGACAAACTCGTCGATCATTCGATGGTCAAGGTCCACGCAATGGCATACGTCAAGCAGACGCGCCAGGCCTGGTCCGATGAGGATGATTTCCCTCTCCACAAACCCAGGATGCAAGTACAGGTATACCTTGTTCTACTGTTACCCTGAATATTATTATAAATGTGTGATTTATTCTTACAATGCATGCTAAAACCTCATTCATTCCCAGGTGCGAAGTCAGCCGTGCGTCGGCCAAGAATGCGCGGTGACATTCAGCTTCCAGAACCCACTGAATGTACACTTAACCGATTGCTACTTCACTTTCGAAGGGCCTGGAGTACAGAGGCCACGACAGGTAGAACGAATTCTAGCCGTTTTGGATATTGGTTAGTTAGCAGCCAGAGCTGTCCTGATATGACAAATGTGTATTCCAGATCCGCTTCCGCGACGTGAAGCCTGGCGAGTTCGTGAACTACCAGGACAAGTTTGTGCCCAGACGCCACGGCGAGCGACGCATTGTCGTGACGTTCTCGTCGCGGCAGGTTGACGAGATCTTCGGCTGCACCACGGTGAACGTGCGCGGCTAGCTAGCCCCTGGGCCCCGCGCGCCCTCCCCGCGCACCTCCCCGGGGCCGTCATCTCCACCATCACTGCAACTCGACCGATCTTACGTGTCATATGTGGCACCCGAACAACACATGTACGTTCAGGAGGAGGAAGTGGTCATTCTTAAATCTATATAGCTTTCCCATTGCGGAAGAAGGATTTGTGAGTGCCCCTTGTTGAATCTGCAGTTGATGGTTGTGAGAGCTCTAGTATATAAATGGACCTTTTCGGATCAACGACGATGACTCGGCTATCGTGAGGGATTGTGTTTGATATAAGTAATTATTATTATTGTTCGTCACTTGCACAGTTCAAATGAAGAAATACAAAAAAAATATTTTATATTTTAGCACGTTTGCACGTTTGGTGTGCCTAATATTATTGAACATTAATTTAAGTGTAAGAATGAAACCGATGCTTCAAGTGCCATTTATTATTTTATTATTGTGTCCTCTTTACGTAAGAGCCTAGAGTTAAGTTACAGTTAAGTTATTTAAGAATCTATTTTATTTTTATTTTTTTTATCTTTATTACAAAACTATATAAAAAAATGCATTGTGCACTGTGTTTGTGTGTTTTTGGGATCTCAAAAATAATAAAGCATTCACTGCAAATATAACATGTCTTTTTTGTTAATATACTCATATACCTATAAACTCAACCCAATCGAATCAATAACTAAATATATCTACTTAAATTTAACTAGGTACATTAATAAACTGATCAACAGTAATGTTACAGAAAAAAAATTCTCACAATATATGTCATTAATGATCATTTAGGAATAACATTTTACATTTTTGGGTACTTAATGATTTTATCATTTTAAATAATTATTGCGAATACCAAGCAAATTAAACTATTAAATTCTCTTTAGTATACCAACTGAATTGACATCAAAAGGATTAAGGATCAGTTAATTGTTTAATGATGCTATTTGTTTTTGAAGAACATCTTTTATTTTCGGTCCATGAACACTAATAGTCTAAAAAAAACATTGTGTAAATCAATCAGTGTCCAAATTAATTGTGTTGTAATAAACTTATGACCTTTATGCTCTTAAATAGTGATGTCATCACACAAATGTGATAAAATATAAATATTTTCTACAAATTCATAATGTATATTCTATACCTGCTATGTATATTCTAGCATCTCACCTATTCCATTTCTATTCTAGAATCGCTTTCAATGGCTCGCCTCTATGTAGCTATGAAGCTGTAAAGGCCGCTAGGGCGAACAGTAAAATGTCCATCAGAAATAAACAACAAACCATTTCAGTTAAAGTGCCTTAGTATTTGCGATGATAAGTTTTAAATCACATATCTTCTGTCAGACAAAGATGTTCAGTTTTAACCGAGTATATTGTATTCCAATGTGTATCTGTATACGTAAATAAGAACAAAAACAAGGCAATATGACGATTAATGAAGTGTTAAAGATGAAAATTATTGTGG
>DWPQ01000674.1:0-14965 GCA_018251795.1 Perichares adela | reverse complement strand
ATTATGAACCATATTACGACACACTACACTGACAACATCTTGTCGCACAGCACTTTGCACTTTTTTGTGTTTACATATAATTTTAATAGGGAGGATGGGTTTAAACTAGCTCATCCTTATTACTTGTTTCGAAACTACGTTTTACGCTATTTACAGCACAGTAAACGACTAGAACTCACTTTCTTCTTTACGAGTGCTGTGTATTGAGATTTTGGCAGCGCGTAGTGCATGGTCGGTTGTATAACCTCAATAGTAAACTCGTGCTAATTTCGTTTTTTTTTTCTTTATTAAATATTTTTTGATTATATAAAGATTTTTTTATTATTAAGTGATTGATATTATTAAAGTAATAATATTAAAAACTTATTAATGATAAAAAATATAGAAACCTAGCTGACTCCGCAGTTTGCTATATAAATGTTTGTATTAAAAATTGGAGGTTGGTGATAGAAGGGTGAAAATAATTAAGGGTTATATGTATTTTTAATTCACCTTAAAAAAAATTGTCAACAAAATAAACAAAATAAATATTTGGTGTGGTCTACCCTTATCACCTAGGAGTGTGAAGAATAGATTAGAACAAATTCTCGGACCTATCACATATACATAAAGAATTTTATAAAAATCGGTCCAGCCGTTTCGGAGGAGTATGGCAACTGTGCACGAGTATTATACTGGTACTAATCACTAATTGTGTGCTCGAAGCTGGTAAAGGCTATTTGCACTAAATCTTAATATTATATTGTATTTAATATTGATTGTTTAAAATAAATTATTTCCTTAAAAGTGCTGTTTTGTTCTATTTCACGACGAATTAATAACAGGGTAATGAAATGTGGGATTTTATATCAGTATTCTATTTTTTAAATACTTAGAAAATGCTAAAAGTATAATTTTATTAGCCTCTCCTTTGACGCTTTAAGTGATACAGTTCCCTGGCGATGAATTAGAAATTCTGTCGCCATTTTATTACCATATCTTTAATGCGATCTTAATATCTCGTTGCCACGTCGTTGGTATCCTCTCCTATCATTTTTCGGGAATCATTTGAATACCAAATCGGGCTTTGTTTGGTGTAGGATGCTGCGTTGTTTCTAATTGTTCGTTCGGTAATCGGAATGGGAAATTGAGGCGGGATGTACAGAACCACACCACAAGGGATGATCCAAAATGCTCAATAGACGAGGTCGCAAAACAATACCAATTCGTATCTCTGGTGAGTTGGAACACCTGTGCAGATTGTGTAGTTCACTATTTCTCTCCTGCAAAATATTTTCAAAATGTGCATTATTATTATTTAGAGGGCCAATAGCCCCGTTGCTAATGAACCATGTAAGGCATTCTATGTTCGGTTCCTGTAGACATATATGGTGCCACCTAAATAATACTAATGATTAACTACATACTGTAATTAGCTTTCTTACCTAACATTTAAGTAAGTATCGAAGCACATAACATTCAACCAGAAGAAACAGGACACAAATGAGAACTGGATCAAGTACGCTGCAATATTATAAATCAATTAGAATAACTGTATGTATTGAAAGTATAAGAAATGCATACTACTTACAAGAAATTATGCAGGAATGCTTACCCATTATAGTACAAGCCGGTTCTGGAAAGGCATGCCCAGCTAATTGTGTAGTAGCTAAACAAGAAAATGCTACAGCTAAGCATACAGCATGACAAGATAAAGCTTTGCCATGAGTATCTCTTAGTTCCGTTATAAATGTATATACACACGCCGTTGCTAAGAGAAATGGTACAGATATGATGAGACCTGAAACACATTATCTTATTAGACATCACGTTATTTAATCAACAATAGAGATGAGAAAACTTACTGAGGTGAAGTATAACCTAAGAGAGCAAAGTAAAGTTTACTTACCAACAGCGTAAGCTATTAAAGTAATTGATGTTTTAGCCTCTTCCACAGAAGCTCCAAAACACACTAAAGGAAGCGTCACTCCGGCTGGATTAGATTCATTGTAAAATGTTTCCATACAGAAATCTCTTGTTCCCAATAATGGCGGTTGGCTGAACGGAACAAATAGTGACCCGTTAAACAGAAGATAGAATTCGTCTTCGCTACGTTTGTCTGGCTCTAATTTGTACCTATAAAAATATAATTATTTTCACAATATATACCATAATTTACGTCTTGCTTAAACATAATATATAAAACAAAGATCTTGTACGAAACAATCTCTACCAAGAAGATAGAGATACCTACTGTACACCCAAATACAACTGACATGAAGTGAGACCTATAGGCAAAGATGATGATGATGATAAAGATGAGAAAAAAATATGAATACAAAAACATAAAGTGCTTTAATTTTGCAAAGCCAGCCTGCCAATAAAGTTATTCTTATAAACTTATTCATATCCGCTTGTTATTAATGTTGACGGGTAGCGGTAAACACTTTTCATAAAGTGACCATAGCACACGATGATTGTTTGCTACCTATTACATGAAAAAAATTATCGCTAAAATAAACAGTTACTTCAAAAGGACCTCTCGAATGAGCACGGGTTTCCCACGATGGTCTCGAACACGTTGCTATCGTAGCTCCAAATGTGGCTGTCGTTCGCTTTGTGGAAGATCGGTTGAAATGTTAACATGGATCGAGAACACACTGTCTTGAATTTGCCATCTTCGAACGTTACGGATAGATTCTGCCCACTCGCGCAACATTTTGGTACTACTGGCAGTTGCTTCTTAACTTCCTCATCCTGAGAACAAAGAAATAACAATTTTAAAGTTGCGAACCAAGCACATGCATTTAAGATGTTTTAGAATGGTTATCAGGAAGATCCAGGAAATTATTCTATCGTGTTTTGTTTACGGTTAAACAGTAGGTATTCCGCTTCCTTTTTCGCGGGAAACACCCTGAGTATTAGGAATATGGATCCTTCATAAGTTTGTTAGTTCATTTTTGGCTATTAAGATATAAATAAACATTTCATTTTTAAAAAGTCAGTTGTATCTTAGCTCATAAGGTAAAATTTGTCAACGTGACGTGCTTGTTTTACGAATACGAAGGGACTTACCATGACAATAATGATCTGACTCAACAAGGGAAATATCTTTAAATCTTTTAGAATTTGAAAACTTTGTTACGCAAATTGGGTCATCTCACATACAAATTATGAGGTAAAGACAAGCTAATTTGGTTGTCATTTCGACAATGATAAATTGTGCGAATCATATGACAAGCCTAATCAGAATTCAAGATGAGTATTTGAACTTTGATGTACTTCATGAAAGAATGACTGCGGTTGACACAAGCTATATTTTGTTAAAAATTGGTCACGTAGTTGTCGAAAATCAAAATGGAGGCTTTGAAATTAAACAAAACCGTTTTTTGTGAAGTATTGTATAAAGTGATAAAGTATTTTAGTTCTTTTACTTTATAAAGTTTCTCTATTATACTTAATATTGATTGAGCTCTTAAATTATCGCTGTAGTAGACAGATATTATATTATTGATAGATATCTATTGTAGTTGTTAGACTATAATGTAATCCGAATAGTTCTTACGGGATTATTAGAGTGCTTCTCAAGAAGAAAATAACCGGTGCGTAATAATCCAAATTAGTTTCTGATACTACTCAACTGACTTAAATCCCTTACAAAGCAATGAAGTAGTTCGCCAAACACAAACGTGTCTGCTTTACAAGGCATTTACGGTTTCAAGACATTAACTACCACGGTATACTTTACATTGACCATTGTGTAATGGGCAGTAAAGTATTAAGCGCTCACAACACTTCCTTGCAATCGAGACTACTTTATTACCCACTGTATGGAAAGTGTAACTAGTCACGGAAAACAACTAACAACTCCAGGCATGTTGAATGCGTTTGTTTATTTCATAGTTGTTCGTAGCAATTTCCAACACGCACCAACGATGAGGCGTGCCTACAAAAAGAATTATTCAAACACATGCTCACGGCCTCGAAACATATTTTAATATTGTCAGTATTTACAATTGCATAAATAAAATCTGATGCTAATAGAATGAAACATTTTCCTGTACATAGATGATATTTATACCAATAATATTACTTCAAACGTACTCGTATCCGAATTTATACGTTAAATAAACTCATAAACACATTTCCATCATTGGTATTCAAACAGTACAACGATATAAGTTGCATCAAGAAGTAGTTCCATCGAATCATTCTCGACCGGCAACTCTTTAGTTTTGGTATTATAAATGTCCATGGTGTCGTGTGCTCGTTTGCCTGCTTGGTGCATCAAATAACACAAAACAAGTCACGGCGCTTGTTAAGAACGTGATCGACACTGGTAATGACAGTGGTGGTATAGAGAAGGATCACGATTACAGGATTTTAACAATACTTGCTTTTTTATATATTTTAGCGTGTCGCAGTGTGTCCACATGAACGCGAGAGCTACACCGTGCGGTACAAGACTTCGTTACTAAAAGTAATCGTTTGCAGCAACTTGCTTTCCGCTAGAATTATACAACAGCAGAGGATTAGAAACATGATATTAATTAGAATAGTTCAAAGTTGTGCACATAAATTCATTACGTATCTCGGATCAGACTTCAAAGTGTCGCATAGATAGGTAAAGGCGTACAAACGCCCACTAGACATTCCACAGACAGGGTGTAGCAGTAGGTTTAGGAAACTTAAATTTAACTATTCAGTAACGATCAAATTTATTTGAAGATAATACCTACTAATAAGAATTCACTGAAGTATTAGATAACGTTTACGACTTCGTTTTATTAACTGCTTAGTAGTTTAATAACTACCCAAAACTAATGCATGCCCATCATCCATTAATTTTGGGTATCTGTATGGTATGGCAAGAAAGAAATTAGTTATACTGGGCCAATTTAAAAGTTTTATATGACCATGTTGAACTTGAACTATATGTATTGAAACACGCCGCCAGTATGAAATTCATACAGCTTAATACTATAACAGACAAGGAAGTAGTGAAAAATGATTATGATTTAATTAGAATTGATCGTGAAGCTGAAGTTGGCTGGGAGTCAAGAATACATGAAGCTCCATCAAAAATAATGTTCTTTATTTCAAAATTACAATAACGATACAATTACTCTTCGAAATATGCAATCAGAATTTAGTAAGAAATACAAAAGTCGTGATTTGTGAAACGAGACGCGGGGGTATCGTGATGTTGGTATCATGTTTACCTACATCAGCAACTTGAGATAAACTGAGGGTATTGTTTGAAACAACGATGTTGTTCGAGTATCACTTTCTAACTTTGATACTTGCTTCTGTTGTTTGCAGATCTAACTGTGCGTGAAAATGAAAATTGTGAGCGGAACAGCTTCAATCCGTAACTTTGTTAGGACTAGAGTAATTATATCGAGTTGACATTTTATACACCAAATAGACCGTCCGTGCTATATCATCATTACATCATTGGTGGGCTCGAGTCTCCTCTATTTCGAGGTTTCGGCCGCAGTTCACCACGCTGGTCAAGTGCGGGTCGGCTGACTTGTCACACCTTTGGAACCATTATGAAGAACTCTCGAATTCTGTAGACAATTCTGTAGCAAATGCAGATTTCTTTACAATGTTTTTTTTCCTTTACTTAAGAACTGATTATTTGTAAGTGATAATTATTTTTTGTTGCAAAGTGCAGGAGAATTCTCTGTATTGTGAATGTCATGATCATGATTATGTACGTTGTGGTGTAATTTGTATTACATCCCAAACACCGGAAAAAACCATAATAAATATTTTTACCTCATCAAATATTTTCTCCAGCCAGAAATCGAACCCCTGAACCTCTCGTAAGTCGCTAGGTATTAACTGGGTTACAGGGTCGTCACATAAGTCATTCTAACTTTTCAACATACTTTGGTTGTGGTCAAAGTCAAAAGTAATAATGAGTCTACAAGTAACCACTATTAGTATATAATTCTGGTCTCATTTCCTGAGATTTTGTACAAAAATAGCTGAGCCCATTGAAATTCTGCGGCTTACCTCGTCAGGCCACTTCTGAAACATAATCGCGACAGGAAGCCCCGCGAATATTTACTTTTACCTTGAAATGAGCGGTGAAATTAAGGTTATTTTAGGCACGCCAAGAAGGCAGGCTTATTGTCGTTTCTAACCCTTCACTGGCTTATATTGTAGTACTTGTATTTGAAAGTTACGTCACTACTTACTAGTTTCTTTAAACTGAGAATGATATTAAGCTTTTTGACAGCCCTCACACTTTTTAAACACTGGTCTCCTGAACAATTTTCCTAAAGTTATATGTATACTTATTAGAAATTAATATCACTTCGTTTAGTGAAGGAAATTTTCGTGAGAAAACCTGCATACCTAGGAGTTCTTCATACTGTTCTCAAAGTTGTGTGCAGCTTACACTCAGTGAGCGCAGATTGGCCTGAAACCCTCTTATTGTGAGAAAAGACCCTAGTCTAACAGTGGCTAATAAGTGTTAGTAATTATAATTGATATATCTCATATTTTAGTTGCGTGTCAGATTTGAATACGGAAGACAGTTGGATTAACCAGCATTTCAACCACTTGACAATCACTGGTGTCTATAACAATAATAATATTGTGTATCCCGTTTGGCCCACAATCTAGTCATAAATTACCACTTATGACAACAAAACGCTTCCTCTACGTAGAATAATTCCATATTATCCTTGTTAACTTGGTAAGTAACGTTTGTTTGTGGACCCGTTGGAGTAAAGCGTCCAATTTGAGACACTTTAAGGGCGTATCTGTCGAGATAACTTCACATTTGCAAGTCTTGTCAAGGCGGACGTAACGTAAAGTAGACCTACTTTAGATGACTATGTTCAAAGTTTACTGAGCTTTGTTAGTAACAGGTAGTTATATAACTTGATATAATAGTTATCTTTACTAGAAATACCTCTCACACGAGACAAAAGGCAAGAGGAACCTTGAATACGAGTACCATGGTTATTCGAAAACAATAGAATCTGTGAGTTACTTAAAGACAAGCAGTTATTTAATTTTCTACATAAAATAGTCGAAGATGTTATTGATATAATTATAATTAAATTATTAGTAACATTTAACTAAATGACGGCAAGAGTTTAAATAGAAAGGTTTCTATAACTAACGAATCTGGTGATATATATAGAAAGAAACAAATGTTTGGTTAAAAATAAGTCAAATATATATGGGTAGTTATATTAATGTGTTGTATATTATCACAAAATAAATCTCCAGACATGTTTTATGGTAGCTCAACCTACCACAAAACATGTTTGGACATGTGTTGGAAATATTACTACAGTGCCAATATTAGCTATTTAATAATCAAATGGTACGTGCCTAATGAATTATTACAAGTAAGTTTTGCTTAAATTGTATTAATTGTTGAGTCTAATATTTTGCGTAAGTCAATATTGGGGTGCAAATACGACCGCGTGTTACTAAATGTTATTTTTGGTTCGGATCATGAGTAAGATAATAGTATCAATTACCTAAAGTTTTACTATTTTATATATCCTTTTTACCGCTTCGTACAAACCCTCGGTAATAAATGTTATGCCAGAAATGGGAGAAAGGAATACCCTTAAAAGTTTATAAATTTAATAATAATAATATTTAAGCTAACAATAGCTTAAATAATATTATTATTAATTTAGCTTAAATAATAGCTTAAATATTGTTATTAAGATATTAATAAAATATGTTATCGCTTAGACTTGTTTTACAAAAAAACACATTGGAATAATATTATTATTAAATATTAGCTTAAATAAAATTAATAATAATAATATAGCTTAAATAATAGCTTAAATGTTGTTATTAAGATATTAGTAAAATATCATATCGCTTAGACTTGTTTTACAAAAAAACACATTGGAATGATAATGAACTATTTAAATACAACATTGTTCGGAACACGTAACCGTTACAAACTAGAACTGCATGCGTCCCACGTTTTACGTATTAAACACTTTATATTCAAAAGAAATGAAGCTTGTAAAACATTCATCACGCTCGTAAACTAATTCTAGAGTCGTCTTAAAGAATTACTACAAAGTAAAGACATTGAATTATTTTCTACACTAATTTTCCTACAAATCGTTAAATTTAGCCATAATCAGCGTTGAACAGAATTGCGTTAACCACTGTCATTTTTATAGGAGGCCTGATTGATCGTAGTAATAATATATCTATTAACTTAATAAAATCTGAGTGTCTGTTTGTAAATAATAACCGCTTTTTTACTAAATGCATTAGTTTACACGGAACATTACCAAAATAACAGCTTTTAATTTTTTTTCTGTCTGTTTGTTTGTTCCGGGTAATCTCTGGAACGGCTGGACCTACTTCGAAGTGACTTTTACTGGGAGATAGCTGATCCTTAGAAATCCCGCTCGAATCGGATTTACGCGGAAAAACTTTGCGACGCATTGATTTCCACGCGGACAAGGCTGGGAGCACAGCTAGGCATTTATAAAGATGTAGCAATTATTTATACCAAGCAATCTTCATTTATGTTTGTGTTCTTACTTCAGTGTGTCATTAATAAAATTCCATCAAGACACGTATTTTTAATATAACTTGCGTTTAAATATTTTTTAGGTGAGGTAAAAATATTGGAACTCTTTTAAAATTATGATTTAATACACATACCCACACATGGATACATACAAACCCATACACACATGCACAGTGGAGAGCTTTCGCACGTCTAAAATTATCTTCTTCATCCTCTATATAAACAAAGAACATATATTGGAACACAAAGCACGTATTGGATAGAAACGAAATAACGAGAAAGGGGTAAAAATTGTTGAACCGCGGTTACTTGGTCCTAATCAATATATTTCCACATACTCGCGAAGTTGGAGATCCAGAAATGTAAGCTTGTGGCCAGTTTCCGTTGATACATTGTGTTTACGGGTAAGATACTAACTTCATGAATTCCTATTTAACGGAGTTCAAGAAAGTTTAATCTCGGCTTGAAGGTGTGAGAATACTCGACTGTAAGTATAGTTAGTTAAAAAAAGAACGCAGAAGATGTACAAATCAACTAATTATTAAAGACAACGTTCAATTGACTTATTTTGTTCAGGAATTTAACATATTTCAACAATATATATTATTACTAGCTGACCCCGCCAACGTTGTTTCACCATATAAAGTTGGTGTTTGTTCTAATGTACTTAATGTAATGTAATTTGTACTAGTGCTACATAAAGTACGTTATTATAAAATATTGTAACCGTCGCTAATACTTCGCCCTGTATATATTACCAAACACTACTGCATTAGACAGCTCTGTACTTAGTGATATTTATTTCGACCACATGCTCATATTAACCGAATCCCGTTCGCGAATAAGGCGGAGTCTCAGACCAATCTCTGTAAGTGGCCTGTGAGACCCGACCTTATCGGGCTTTATTAGTTATTTATTCGCGACTCCACTGAGGCCCAAAATCCTTGATGTAAATTGCATTGTATTCCTTATGTACAGTTGTATACATAATAAACTTGACAAATAGTAGTTAGAAAGTAGAATACCTTACATATAAAACTGTATTTGTGATGTTACTTTAAGTAGTAAAGATGCAGTTAAATACTAACTTAAATACATTCACGGCTTACTTCAAGCTGCTCTGCTCTGCTCGATATCACTGAGGACTACGTTATCACGATGGGCTGTTGTATCTGAGGATTCTTAGGAGACTGTTGACGGCATAGATTTAAATTGGCCCCTACACAGATCGTTCCTTCTGAACATAAATGTCTTCAGGTATTCTGACAACCTTATCCCAATCGATGCAACGAAGTGGCACGCGACTACTTTTTGCATTATACCTTTGACAAATACATAATATAGGTTTAAAAGGGACAGGAGTCAACCCTAACGTAACGAGGCATATTTATAAGCTCTTCACGTCAGAGACGCGAGCAAATAAATAAACGAAGGGCTTGAGATCTGCCATTTATTTCCCTCTTAGAGCAACAACGCGGGTTTGACTACAACTGGCGGGATAAAAAGCTGTGTTTGATTTATTGCAATAATCTCGGAATGAGAGGGTATCCGGCCATTATCCATCATGCTAACCAAGAGGAAGAGCTTTTACACACCTTCACAAAGATTTCACAAAGATTTTTTTTCTCACTACTATTCGATCGAATCTTCTTCTCACTCTCCATACTTAATTATAGAGAACAATAGTGCGGGCATGTAGGTAGTAGGTAGGGTTTCATTTATTTATTCTATTAAATGGACAACAAACTTATGTATGAATTTAATGAGTGGTTCGAAACTCAGTGTAAATTAATTGAATTAATTAATTAATAAAATTAGTTGTATAATTTGTTCGCTACCTGTAACCTAGATATAGATGGAAAGATAAAACTAAATTAGCAGATTAAATATTCATTCCAATAATTATATTTGTGGGGCTAATATAGTATTGTGGGACTGTTTTAAAGTGGGTACTGGGTATTTATAAAGGACTAGTAGTAGTAGTAGTAGTAGAAAAAATAGACGTGCATATGTGTATCAGTAATACCTACATAAATAAATGGTTTTGAATTTGTATTTGATTCTACAATAAAAGTCAAAGGTTATAATTGAGAGTAAAAGATCTCGCGGACGCTTTCGAATAAGATAGACAGACATCATTAAAACTGTAACGATAAACTGTAAACGATTGCTCTCAACGATCGCTGTGCAAAACACCGACCTACGTGGAGATCCATCGCAAAAGGAACTACCTATAGAGCAGGAATCGACAAAAGAGTAAGAATCAACGAAAGAAAAAAAGCCTTGCTAAATTTAAAGAGACTTAATATTTACCCGACCGATGACTTTATTTGTAATGTTCATAGATTTACTGAAACGCAATAACGTTTCAACTCGCCACGAACAACAGCACATCTACATAAAATGTATTTCCGCGCTGTCGCTAAGCCTGTTTCCAATTAAGCGTGTGTCATTGTTGTTAATACTTTGTATGAACAATAACCCATTTCCGTTGTACGTATAACGAATCGCAGTATTTCATGGTCGCTCCATAAATATCCTTCAGTTAAACTTTAACCTTGCTTAAGGCGGAACGGAACGGAACAAGGAATTCAATAACATTCTGATTGTTGCACAGATTGCTGCTCTTAAGGTATCCAATAACAGTGGATCACAAAAGAGGATATTACAATTGTAGGTTTGGTAACTGCATGTGAAAAGAGAAGCACAATCTTTGTGCTTTGTATTATTATTAGAAGTTAGCTAAGATGTTAACAATGCGTATACAAAATCAATCATTCATTAAATATGTAAACATGAATTCATGTTTTGTATAATACTGCCAATTCATATTATTATTATTTATATAGGCAGACGATCCATCGGATGACATACCGTCACCGCCGCTAATTATACATGAAACAAATATTTCACCACTTATTTTAAGTGGTAAGCTACATTAGAAATCAAAGCAAGTAAAAATCAAATAAATCGGACCATATAAATTATTAAGTTACATGTGAAGCTAATAAAAGCTTGCTAAAAAGTTCTTAACTTAAGTGAAAAAAATGATATGTCTACTTAATTTCGTAATTTAATTTAACACTCCTTTTTTTTAAGTTTTCAAATCTTTTTGATATACCTCTAAGTAAATTTGAAAGCAAAGTTATCTGTAAAAATATGTCGATGTATACCGTATCAATCCACTAAAACCGACTCGGCGGCATCCTGTGGTCGCATATAAAAAGGCTAAGGAATCGCAACTGGACACAACGATACTTCTCCTATCTGAACAAACTTCTTTTATTCCAACCCTGAAAAGCATACCTTCCAGACTCGTTGAAATTAGTGTTGCTTATAATCTACTAGGTAATTACATGCAAAGTTTGCATGTGTCAGCGATCAGTCGGTATTTACATCAAACAAATACGAAAAGAGGTGCGAACACGTGTTTCGGACATAACGCGATTAGCTTTTGTTCATTCTACCCACTACTTTAAAACACGTTTTGTGATTCAAAGTTCCTATAAATACTGTCAAACGTCTTGACGGAGACAATTATTGTTCGAGCCGCTGGGCTGTACGGATCTAAAAGGAATTTCTGTCCTTTTGAAAGTAAATTTAATATTCTTGATTACTTTTGGACCTTTTATTGGTATTCAACTTAAGAGACGTTCAAGACAATGTGAAAAAGGACGCCAATGATAGTGAAGTCACTCATTTTAAAATCATTTTAGGAATTTAGGTATGAAACATGCTAAATTATTATCCTCTTAAACAAAGCAAGACGAACACCCTTTCCTGCTCTCGATATCGCGGTACCTATCGAGATCTACTAGTATCCATTCATCTAGCTAGCAACCGCCATCGGGGCTGCCCATTGCAGTGGACATAACAATATCTCATCGTAAGTGATAACTAGTTATTGATAGATTCTACTTTATCACCAAAAGATAAATAATTGAGCACTGAAACGTTAATAACAGAATGCAGATTTACTTGTTCTAAAGCACCATTAATAATGGTAAACTATATAAAGCTGGTCATGTCGAGTTAACCCCGTTAAAGGACTCTTTAAAAGTTCAATACTATTCTAGACAATATAATTAATCGTAAATACTAATTGAAAACCAAACAATTAATAACGACACTCATATTCTAAACACATACAAAATCATTTCGATTCATCTTTCCAGCTACGGATACTTTCGCTTCTTTCAAAATCCGACTTCGTAATGAAGGAAAATACCATTTTATCCGATTAAGAAACAATCCTTATCTTTTGTTTACCTCTATCATCCCTACTAATTATCTAATCTACTATTCCCGACTTGTCAAACTAATTCCATAAAGAATTCGTTAGTACAATAAATGAACTAAAAGCTAATAATGACGCGTACTTCATCCTGTTATCTTAAACGGCGCTTAATATTTATTATCAAGAACAGTCCGTCCACTGCATTTGCTCCAACCAATACGATATGACCAATCACGGAGGGATCGCTTACTACGAGTAGATAATTGTAATTTATTGCGTGTCCCACGTACCGAGCTCATTCCAGATCGGTGCGAGATAGGTATTCCATTTATTTAGTTAAGATCTTTCATTAGAAAGCTATTTTTAATGACTAAAGGACAAATTATAGTTAATTGTTTAGCTTGCTCTATTAGGAACGTAGTGTTTGTGATGATGATGACGATGATCATGATAATTAGGTATTATTATGTGATATTATATGGACATGATATAATATTGAAGATAAGATATAATATGATGTGAAGGGTCCTGCGACCACCGGCTAAGTGCAGATTGGCATAGTTCACACACCTTCGAAATCATTATGAAGAATTCTCAGGTAAGTTTTTTCATGATGTTTTTCTTCACCGGAATGTATGTAATATTTGTTGTTATTTTTCTGTACTTAAGCCACTTCAATGGAAGTAAAAGTATGTTAAATCTTCTTGAGTACAAGAGTAACAATACGATACAGTGAAATAAACATCGGAAATAACCTAGGTATCTATCAAGCATCTGAAGCACGCAAGCGGTAGATCTTCCGCCAGATGGCTCTCGCGAAGATAATAGAAGGCAAATATTTGTTCTCGCAGCCGAGGGTGAATGGTGACACTTCGGCGACCGAGTTATTTCATTTCCCATCCAATGTTTGCATAGTCTGCGTGCCTATTACTTTATTAGAGTTCTGTTTCCTTAGAGCTTAAGCTTATTTTCCGTCTAGACGAGGATATTGAAAATTTTAAAACGACTTACCTAAAAATCCCGAGACATTTTTTGTGTAATGAGGAAAATGCAAATTAATTTTAAAATAAGCTATGCAAAACTTAAATACATAATCAATAGTACATACATTTAAAAAAAATGTTTATAGCGATTCAGCAGTAATAGATTTGAGCGTTGATCTTCTGCACAGCTCCGCGTTCGAATCCAGCAGGCACCACTTCAGTTATATGGGCGAAGAAAGAAACACATCGTAACGAAATCTGTACCAAGTAAGTAAGTTAAATGAAATAAGTAAGTTCTCCAAAATGTTGTAAAGGTGTGCAAAGCCCGCCAAACCGAACTTAGTCAGCTTGATGGAAATCAGGATCTTAGACGATGGACATGGTATGGATTACTATTTTTTTGCGGTCCTTATCGTAAGATTTTCGTGTGCAACATTGTGCAGTCAAGATACTCAGTTTAAGCTTAGGCTGAGTAAAGTAATATTTATTTACGTAAACTGTCTTCGCTTGAAACTACTTTGAGTCAAGTCAAAGTCTACCACTCGGACTAAAACCCATTATTGAGACGAGAGTCGAGCTCATCAGTCCGGAAATTATGATTTGCGATGATGATATTTTCAAGTATAGAGGTTACAATTTAACGATCACAATTTAAATACTCTTTTATATCGTAAACGTGTATGATTAAAATCTTGTGGAGGTTTTATTCAAATAACCCTGTTCTATATGATCAATGGCCTTATTACTGTACGGTAAGCTTCCCTGTATTCATACTTAACGATCCTTCTGCTTCCTGGTTCCTCGGCCCTTCAATTTATAAAAGCCATTAAGTGTATATTGGCAAACTATACACGGCTACGTATATCTTCCATGGATTTAAGTATTATTAATAATGTTCAACATTCAATCGAAAATTGTTTGTCTTGTATTTAGCTGTCTTTGAATTTTTTTTGTAGTATCTTCGCATGTTAGCATATTTAAACGAATGTATTGTTGTAGAATCTAATTATTTATTAATTTTCTTTTTTGAAATAATAGATTTTATAGCACAGTGTGAAAAAACCCGCAATTTACGCACGGTCGCGACTGTGCACAGGTATTATGACACAGAACTATAAAATAATATACGATACTTGTGACCTATGTGGTCTATCATTGCACTACGTTTATTACCCTCGCTTCACTCGGGCGCTAACTGCACTCCGTGCAATGATAGACCACTTAGGT
>DWPQ01000673.1:0-14983 GCA_018251795.1 Perichares adela | reverse complement strand
GCTTTCACGCCTAAACCACTGAACCGATTTTGATGAAATTCGGTATGAAGATAGAACTGAACTTGAGAAAGGACATACTACTTTCTATCCCGAGATTCCTTCGGGTCCCGAAGCGAAGCGAGGGCCGTTCACTAGAGAAGAATAAATGTCTAGATGTTGGACAAGTTTTAAATTCTCATTATAAATCCTCGTGTTTTCACTTAAATTAATCCTATTTGTTATCTACGGGTTCTACGTAAGCTGTGTTAAATTTTGATTAAATCTATGTAACTTTCAACACGGTCAGCTATAATAGTAATTGCACTGAGACGTTTACGTATATTATAAAAATAATAGTACCTGAGTGTACTGTGCGATGAATACTTATAATTCGAATTCCCATTCAATTCCAACGTTTCCAAGATATAGATACTATAAAGGTGATGTCGCGTTAGATCGTTGTCTGCACTCGCACCAGACACCATCTTCGCTGGGAACTCGAATCAACTTTCAATCGTTTCGCGAAAGTGCATTTTCAGCCCGAGGCGATACCTTTAACATGACAATCCGCACGTTTCTGAACGGGCTGTGGCTCTTACCCTATGCGGAAGAGATTATACTACTTTTCTAAGAACCTGAAAATAATAGTAACATATTTTATTATTATGTTTTTATAATGGAGGTAACGAATGCGTTTTGGGCTGAAAACTTAACTGCGTAGGACGTTTTTAAAATATTTATTCATTTATTCTAAATTGCCACTACAATGATAATACAATAGGCGGACTTTACTAAGTAGTATTCTCTAACAATCAACCTCTAGAATGTTCAGAGAATAAGGAAAAACATCAATATCCAAATTCATTCTTTCGCAAACGACTATTGGATACTGCAACCGAAGTACAGGAAATATTACAAAATGAATTAAAAGTGGTTGTAAGCTAGTTAAGTTAAATATTTAGTACTATTGGAATTGAGCTGAATGGTTCAGAGCCTAGCTAACTTCTGGGATCTGGTGATGGCCACATATATTGTTCCATAGGTTTGCACCACGACCAACGGAAGTTGAGGTCTTTCGAAGCTGAACTAACTAACAAACAATGACAATATCAAACTCTTTGAGGATCAAGCTAAATCAAATATTAAATTTTTATATGACTTGAAGAATAATCAAATATTTCCAGACTTTATTACGCATGTTTTTTACCATCATACTTGATATTAGCTATACCGATACAATAACAGCGGCCAAATTTATTCTCGACACATCTCTTCAATAATCCCATTTTCAATAGTGCGTGGGCGCTAATGAGTCTGTTATACGCATCGACCATATAAATATTCGGATGACGTATGTGTCGTGCACATAGACCTGTTATGGCGCTTCATTGATGGCCATTAAAACGGTGGTTGTACAAAAATATTATTTTGTAATATAACTTTTGTATAACTTTATGTTTAAGTTTAAATTGCATCAACGACACAGTCCGGCCGACGTCATTATTGTTAAGTGAAGTACATTTTGATACGCGAAGTGAAAGTACATATTGTATATGATCTTTACGGAACGATTTTTTATAGTTGTGTTCACGGTGAAAGGCGCGAAAGTCATTCTAAGATAAGAATGTGTATCACCGTCACATTATACATTTAATACTGCCGTCGGTCATGCGTCACTTGGTGCGAGAGAAATGTAATAAGTACCTAAATGTGAAACTAAACTATAATATAATATATCAAAATGTTAGACGTCTCGCCCACAGTTTAGGTACCGTAAGCCAAAATGGCACCTACACAAACAATCGACCTTTCTCCAGCTTACCTCGCTAATATCGCTGGGATATTAACGTAATATATCGCTGAAAGCTTTATTAATAACAACTCTAGATTGCAATCTTGTGCAAGGCTGCATTAAATTCCCTCTTGTAGACATTCTAAAGCCAACAAGTAGAGCCTTTTAAGAGTCGTAAAAAAGAGTAAAGAATACTCTGTTAATTGAATGTTCTGTGCTTTGTCTGTGTTAGGGTAACCATTTTTTTTCTTTTATAAGATTAAATTAGAAACTGTTAAAAGATGCATCCAATAAAAATGTAGGAACAGACGCCGAAATTCTTGCAAACATTGCATGGGGTCAACAGGAGCGAGCAACGCTGCGGTAGCTAGAATGTTCTTATACTATTCTGTTTGCATAATTGAATACCTACATTTACTAGTCGCGTCACGCGCGCCTCTTCCCGACTCAGCATCCTTAATTGCCCTACGTATTATTTGCCAATTAAAGTAAATTCTCATCGCGAACGTGACACGAAACCAGGATTGCTTCGCAGCTAAGAGATTCTGCTGGTAAGACTCTCAATATATGTAAATAAACGAGACGATATGCTGACGAATATCGGAATAAAAAACTTGTAAGGGTATCAGAAATGTTAACGTATTTATTGTAATTTTGTATTTTGAATGAAGTATAAGGTTTTTTTAAAATAATATGTTGTAGGTTTTAGAATTCTGTATCACTTTAATCTGGACGACGATTACGACGAACTTATATGTCCCTGTTCCCCCTTTCATCCGATATCACGCATCGTGTGCTAGAAACATGAGATAGCGAAACGTAGCATAATGAATCCGAATTCAAATCATAAATATATCGTACGGGAAATTTATTACACATCATTGAACAAGCTCTGGAACAACATTAGGTTTAAACACGAAGAACAACAAGTTAGTCACGAGAGTTCTATGAAGAAGCCCAGCCTCGCGATTTGTTTCGTAATTTTAATGATTGCTCCATAAACATTCAAGATGAATGATATTCAATAAATCATTAAATATTGGAAGCTTTGGTTAAATAAATCATTAGTATACAAAACAATTGAATGACAGTAATAAATTTTAAAAAACCAATTCGATAAAGTCGTATCGGTACCGTGACGGTGCCATGACGCAGCACGAGATTTCCTAATAAGCCAAATTCGGTTTCGCAACCATAAGACAATTTTATTTATAACGCTTCGACCGTGGTGAGCGTAAAGCGTTTGAAATTCAAGGCCACTTTTGCCGTGTAGAAATCGAGTTCCTGATCCGTCCGGGAATGGCTCGCCCGCTCCCGGCTGGCCGGCTGGAATGCGTGCAAAATAAACAAGTATAACCGGTTGGTTTCCTTGCGCATCGTGCTCTTTGTCCGTTCGAAAGCAGACACAGCATGTCCCGTCTCGCTCGCGCATGCATCTTTTAGTTTGGCACATTACCATATTACATGGAATACGAGGATGCCTCGTAAGATAACCACAGGAACGTCGATGCTGTCACCCGACACACGCCACGCCGTGTACCGAAGTATTGATCCAACGTTTATTAGCAACGGTATGCAGTTGTGGCATCGTAGTATATTATTATATCGACTGGTAAACAACCCTTGAATTTAAATTGAAACTTTACGGATCTTCGCGAACATAGATTAGATGTAGACAGATTCTTTTAAAAAATAAACATGAGTATTAACCCGGTTACTCATGTATACTTAAAGCACTGATTTATAGCAAAGTTATCTACCTTTTCATTGTTGAGCTTGTTAATATAAGTTATCGTTGCAAAAAGCTTGACCTGGGGCCGGACAGCGAGGCGCGGCGACCGATAGACGACAACGCCCATATATCTTGTGACGGGCGGCGTGATGTATTACCGCTGATCAAACCCCACTACAAACTATCCGAGCCTTTATACCGGACACTATCTATAATAAATAGGGCTCAAGCATTTACGTTGCACGTTCAGCCAATAAACGTGTGTGTAATTTTAAATTGTCAACATAATTGACGTGGTAATTCAGTGTCTGCGCGCCGCGGGCTCACGATTGTTCGTTTTTTTTAACACACTCTCACACTAGAATCACACATATAATTTGAATCACACGTAAATTTGGTTGCCTAAGCAACACAAAAATGACGAAGTAACAAAAATGTTGGATGTATACATAAATATCTCACTCTCTAATCAAATTAATAATCTAGGCATTCAGGATTTGTAATAACCATCTGGATAATAACTTCGTCTAAACTTTATGAACTTAGTGGAATTTTTAAAATGAAATGTCGTAAACTTTGATTATTAACATTAGCACAGACATTAATTAATCAAAAATACCTGTCGTTGAATGCAACAGAAACATTATTAAGTTCAAAATACAAATCACTATACAGCTGGCGAAAATATTTCCCTCGCGTGTATATCAAATAAATAACGTAGGCAACTTACGTCTCGGGTTAACTTTTGCCGAGGGCTGTAACAAAAGATTTATCATCTCATTCAGCGTTACGAGGCCGTTGAAACTCAAAGCAAGAATACGAGGAGTCATTAACCCGCGGTTTGCTCGTTAGCCATGCAATTCTGTCGGCTAAGTAAGGTGTGATCATGTGTGGGGACAATCATGGGACGAGTAGCTTGCATCCACATGTGAGAACGTGTAATGTTTCCGACTGTACTGATGATAATTATTATGAACCAGCAGTGCGCGCGAGGAAATCAGTGTGTCGCAAAGTTTTTCCTGCGTGAATCTGAATCTCGAGGGAATTCGAACATAAAAAGTGGCCTAAGTTACTCTTTATTACATCAGGTTTTTTCCAGTGAAAGTCCCGTCTAAATCGATCCAGCCGTTCCAAAGAATAGTCGGAACAAAGAGACAGAAAATGTAGAAAAGATAGTAATTTTGGTATATGTATGTATGTATACATACATACATGAGCTTTTATTAAAAAGCGGTTATTTTAAAATTACAAACAGACACTCTTTAAGATGTACAGATTTTATACAAGTACGATTTCAAATATTAAAACAAATAGATTCTATTTGTGCATAGAGCTGTATTCAAGTTAGCGAGATATGTTTGTTAAGTTCCCATTTTGTAGCGTTAGTAGTATTAGTAAAAGCCCTTTATCCAAAACGACAGTGCAGCATTACGCAGATAAAGTTCTCTATACTTAAATATAATTGTTGACAAACAAATTAACCGAATCAGTGCCACTGATTTTCAGTTCAGCCCGCCGCTGTGTTGTTCTGATAAGCTTTAACTAGTATCGCAAATATTTTCCTTGCATTTTGCACTATTTACGAAAACAGTGGTTGTTATTGTTAGGGCGACGGTTCTGTGAATTCAGGATTGAATTCATAATTTTAAATCCGATGTGTTTCGGACAGTTTTCATAAAAATCGTTTTGCATTTACAGCGTTAAACCGGCGTGGAAGTCCACTGACCCTTTATTTCATCAACTAAATAATATAAAATCGAATGCCGATTCGATTCTTTTTTTTTTTAATAAACTCTTACGTGTGCATTGCCTCGAATTAGAGTACTCTGTATCGCCAGTAACTTGTACAGATAATTAAGAACTAATTATAATATTTAAGACAGAATAAAAATGTTTAGTACAAATGAAGTTTTATTTTAAGTCAATATCGCCGACAATGATCAGACCGACCACCTCGTGAAGACGTTACCGTAGTCCATGGATTTCCTCGATCCCAAAGGGATAATTTGTTATCAAGAGCAAGCTTACATCTATAAAATTATGTGGAGTTAGTGGAGTGTGGAGTAATTTATGTCAGGTTTTTTCTATAAAGGGAGGCAAACATCTCAACCTTAACGTAATATTGTACATAATGTATGGTACTATTTCATATAACCTTCTCAAAGTATTGCACTATCTTTTAGTAAAAACCGTACAATAATCCGTTCAGTAGATTTTGAGAAAAAGTTGCACATACATGAGGGGACTTTGTTTTATAATAAGTATAGATTCAAAGTTTCTAAATTCACACTAGCGTCATAATGTTAGACGCTGTCTACCACCGGTCACAATATCCATTTAATTACAATGTTGAAATTATACAGGGTCATCGTACTCTTATTAATTAATATTATAAGATTCGTTTCACATCGCTACACAACATTTGCGTCATAAAGTTAATTCTAATTAACGCGTGTGGTTTACATACTCGAAAAGTACCGCCCTGGCTTTATGTATCTACATGTATGTTTTATCTTTACGACGAACAATATTTACTTTATAACAGTGAAATTTATATGAATCTGTTGTTTATTCATTACAATTAAAACATAACGATCACCCATCCCAGTTTTTCTCGAGGTTTTACAATGTTTAAATTAGTTATAATTAGTTTGTGCCCAACAAAAAGTGGTTCAAGTTTTATAATTGTTTAAATTAATTTTTAAAATAATCCTAATTAAAGTAATTGTGAAAGATGTAGCATTTTTTTTAGTTTTGTATCATGGTTAGTAATCTCTGTGTTACACTGTTATGAAAATTATTAATGAGGACTGGAGTTTACGGAAACTACCTGGACTTTAGTGCACTAAAGGTTGATAAAACTTTTCGAAAATACGTAACCGCACTAACACTGTAATTATCTCAAATACTTTTTGGGAAATATAAAAAAAAGTATTAGCGGGCAGTATCCTGAGTTTTTTAATGTTTAGGGTGTTACAATGGTAGAGTCATTAAACGTAATTAAGTATTAAATATTAATATGAAAATGGACAGTTATTACCGTATTGTTGTCATTCAAGATATCGTTTTATTACATCCAAATATGTTGTAACTCAAAGGATTTTCTACAGTTTTATAGCCCAGAGCTGTAGGTAGCTTAGCTATACAGATATTTATAAAGAGTCTAGTAAAGTGCCTTCGCGATCGGTCCCTCAATATCAATATTAAACTCTGAGCTACGGACTGCCTACGTCTATTGATTATATGTCTTAACAGTTCCTACGGAAGTTGATAAAATTCAGATCGTCCTCCTTTCCGTTATTACTAAGAAACTAAAAGATTATTCTGTTTCGTACTTCCTCATCGATTTACAAGTTTTACGAGTAGCGAAAATGTATTACGAGCTCGGTAAAAGAAAAAGACTTCTTCATTAAAAGGTGTTGGAGCGCACGTGAGCGAGTTGAAAACCAACACGAATACGTGCCCGTTAATTATTTAGCGCGCTAACTATGCAAGTGTGCACACTATATTAACTCGATGAGGTTTTATTCGCAAGTACAAAGAGTATGTAGCGCAGTTATTATCGCGAACGGTGTTAGTGTGGCGCGGCGTGGCGTACGGCGTACGGCGTACGGCGTGCACAACTGCACACTGTGCACAGCGAAGTACAGTAGCGTGAGTTTTTGTCGGCAGGTTCGTTAGTACTGTTAGTAGGCGCGAGGTGGCGCCGCTACAGTACTCGTGCTCGAGTGCGCTCCTCCAACTCTTTAACTGCCTACATGAAGGACACTCCACGGTGCACTCTCCTATTATAAACTGCTCTTTTAATGGTTTGCGCCGATTTTAATTATTCTCCCGATTTTATTTCGAATTCGTTTTGACGCGAGGCACGCGGCTGCAGCGTTCGTTGACAGTTAAACATGTTTTTATTTTTATTTTTAGGCACTTATTCGCGTGAAGTGAAGCGTTAACGTTTAGACTTTACGCTTGACACGTGATAATGAGGCATTCAAAGCGGCACAAGGAAGACTTAAGTCTGCATCTCGAGTATATCCGGGGCCGATGTCTAACGAAGGCATTCAGTGTTCGTCTAACGTTACTCTTTGCTGAGCACCCGCCGCTTCCGATTAGGCGGTTGGATTGTTTCATGTCGTCTTATTAGATTATCGACGCAAACATCGTGCGCTCAATCAATTCAGCATCGTACCGAGAACGCGAATTCGAACGATAATCCCGTTAGTTCGCAATAGGATGACCGCGCCGGTTGCTGCACCAACAAAATCTATTAAGTTCGCCAGCTCGCTCCATTGCCGCGTACGATAATGCCATCATTGTAGGTTTCCATGCAGCTCGCAACTAAGCGCTCGGATGTGCTCGATGGGCTCTGATTACCACACGCACAATATCCACCAAATTGGATAATACACTTAAAATACAATCGCGCTATGAACGATCCGTAAGCTAGTGACGTTGCTGCCGATGAGCATATTAATTTGTCGCGGAATAGGATTAAGGCGGGGACGCGGCGCGCGTTCAGTGCGTGATGCGATCACCGGCTTACTGTGTTCCTACAAAGCGGCGTCGCTCATATAATTACAGCTTTCAAGTCTCTTACGACATTATCTACTGTTGTTCAATGAAATGTACCTTTTAAATAAACGTTCGCTGCTTTCGCAGTCTTAACGTCTACTGTACTACCGCACGTGCGCTCCTTAGCGTATCAACGAGTCGGTGACCGGCGTCTAATTAACTGTGCATTAGAAATTTAAAGTGGCATATTAATATGCTCAGTTCGTTAAAGAAACTTCATCTGTTCATACTCGGTTTGCATAAGGCGGTGTACTTATTTTTAAGTCTTATTAATGCCATTCGATCGTGAATACAAAAATGAAAACTAAAGATAGTTGAAGTAGCGAAACTGTTTGAAAACCTCTACAGTGGTAATATCTCTTAGTTTGATGGCAGTAGGCGGCGACCCCGCGCTGCCGCCGGCTTCTTTCTCCAACTTTCCAGGCGTCGCCGTCGCCTCGGAGTGTTCTCCTCAAAAGTTTTAAGCGCGCGCTTTAGGTTCTTTATTGTCTTCGCGGGGTCTCTTCTCTCTCGCAAAATTTAAACATGTACCACTCTCGACTATTGCTGTGTGTGAAGTTCACCCCTTTGAAGTTTCCGGAACGTAAACTTCAATAGAGGTTCAGTAGACAAATGAAATCTTTTAAATATCTCATAGCAACAAAGTGACCGTTATGTGTTTAACCTTCGCATCGAAGTACTGGTTTTTGAGAACGCTCCGCCTTTTGATGATCCACTGTTCGCTCCGCCCTTTTCTTTTTCTCACGGCCCTACGTGCTCTTGAATAGCTAACTGAACGATTATGTGAATGGCGAGCCCTATGATTCGTCGCTCATCTCGCCGTCCGCGTCATGCCATACAAGTAGCAGGCAAATTTACGCACAAGGACGCAACACGTGCTAGGAGACGTTTAAAAAAAAAAACTAAAGAATCGTCGTTCCGTCAAAAAAGGGCACTTTTATGGAGTAGGCTACTTGGAAAGTGTCGTAGAAGTCGACAAGAAAAGCCCGGTCGCGGGCGGTTTATACCCGTGTCAGCTTAAATCGAAATTTCGCCGTTGGCGCGTCGGACACCGCCAGTTAACTTGTAACTCACTTTTGATGTATCGTTGTTTTTGTATAGTTGGAAACCTTGTAAACATCGCGCAGCGAAACTTTTGGGTCGAGTGCGCCATGGCTGTGAGGTATATACGATACGAATAAAACTTTCCACTACACCTGCTCGAGTTATCACTTTGAGCGTATCTTGCAGTTCATATAAAACATGTTTAGCTACGTACATTTTGTATGAAGTGCAAGATAAGCTTGAAGTTGTGTAACACATGACCTCGGTTTCAGGCAAATTTGTCGTGGGCGGAATAGTCACGGTAATAACTTGCACGGCAAAGAGGATACACGGATAGTGTTCTCCAGTGAAAATTGTCCCGTTTTGGGTGTATCGCTTCAACTAGTTTTACCTACGTTGCGATGTAAATAAATACAAATTTGAGGCAACTTGACTGACGTTCTATGAGATTCCGTCATAATGTTATTTTTGATGCTAACGCTATGTTAATTTGATATGCGTGTGTACTTTTTGTTCGTTAATATTTATTTATTTATTTAAAACTTTATTGACCACAATATAATATTACGGTACAAATGGCGAGCTTATTGCTAGTGCATTCTCTACCAGCTAACCATTAGGGCCAACAGACATACACGAACAGCGGTTTCAAGGACTATGAGGATATTGGTTGTAGGTGTCTATTAAAATTGTAATATGAATGAACTTTCGTATATTATATATACAAGCATTTTGTGCTTAGTGAGCATTAACCAATACTATTAGGAATTAATGTAAATATTGCATTTAAAAAAAGTTTGCGGTGTGTTCCAACCGCATTCCAATTAGATTTGTGCAGTACAGCCTAATGAATGGCGACACATTGAAGAGCGGCGTCATTGAGCGGAATTACAAGAGGGGAGGGTAGTAAAACAATGGCGGAGCACGGTTTACTGCCGATCCCGAGAGATAGCGCCACTGCAGCGAATAAACAAGGTGATAAGTCACCTGAGATGATAAAGGCGCACATGCTCTTTGTCTTAATGTCGAGCAGTCGATACGACGCTAAATTATACTTCACTTCCACATTAATATAATAATTAATGATAGATTCAACTAATTAACTGTAAGCAGAAATGGCTTGCTGCCGTACTTTCGTTTTTCGCATTCGAAGAACGGCATTTCTGATTCTCGCATCTCTAGATTTTTGGAATGATTTTCGATAGAAGTCGAGTTCAACATGCTGTGTAAATTTTGTCAATTTACACTTAGCTTACCCGGATTTTTATTCCCATAATTTCTGTCAGCTTAATAGAAGACCAGAGCCTGACCACTAGGCTCTTATAAGTTGCGATGAATGAATAAATGTTCACACACTTACTGCCCCTCATATATGGTATCGACAGACATTTATCTGTCACATACCAGTCTGCGCTTCCAGTAAAACGAGACCCCTTGCTCAACACTGCCACTATCAACCATGTTACAAGATCTACGACCACAATTGTTAATATTACATTTTTCCGTTTTCATTCCAAGTTTATTATTAGTACTTTCTTGTAAATGTAAGTTTTCGGTTGATGTTCTGCAATGTACTTCTTTATTTTATTTTATTTTATTTTGTTAACAACTTTTATTTCCACAACTCGAGCTGTATTGTTAACCGGCATATGTTGAACGAGTTGGTAATTTACATACGAAACGGGACGAAAATATACGTCATCGAAGTGTTGACAATGCGCCTGACACGGTAACACGTGTGACGTGCGTTCGCGTACTGCGTACTTAGTACTGCGTACTGAGTATTGCGTACCTGTTTGTTGAGTGTCATGTTGTAACCATCACATCCGAGTCACGTTCTCTCGATCGTTAACTGTCTGTTCGGCTTCAACGAAACTACTTTGAAGTTATTGAAAGCAATCGCCTTCTGCTAACTTTGTAGTATTTCATTGTCTAATTAGTTTATGTTAATCAATACAGTGTGCACTTATCCAGATTTAAATCCTATCAATGTGAGATGAGACCCATGCTTAGTTATGGAGCAGTTGTGTTTTTGTTGTTGGTACAATTCAAAGTATATCGTTTAGTATAATTATGAGAGAAATAATTTAGAAAATTGTGACCAGTCAATTTATTTTAAAAATTTATCTTTATAACTTTACATCTGGACTCTTTTATTTGAATTTTTCTTTTGATGCGGGCTGCGATCTAACAATAGGATGGCCTTTGAAGTCGCGAAGACGTACCGTGTAGCAACTTCTTCTTGTCGACTGCTTGAATTAATCAGCCGACGAATCGACACAGCCCGCTCCCCAATTAGAACCGAACGAGTGTAGGGTTGACACGCTCTGTTCAGCCACGGCAGCATTTACAGCTGACGATAGCCAAATGCCGTAATATCAGACGCCTCCGCTCGATTAGTGCTAAATTAAGTTTAGCCGGAGCAGACGGCCGACCCGGCTCGGTCGATTCCGGCTCTCTGCCTAAATACGGAAACCTATTGTTACGTAATCAATCAACTGACTTGTACCTACACTTTGTAGCGTTTCCTATTACGACAAAATCTCATCGCGCCATCGAGCGTGCAGCCTTTACTTAATCGCTCATTACGCTGTGCAAATATCAAATTGAAATGTGTGCTCTTAATTATGTACGCTGTCGATGTTAAACTCTCTCCAATGTGTTTATTCGTTTCGTTTCTATTATTAATAAACGTTGATAATTCAGTCTATATGAATATGTTTCAGTGTCTGTTTACTTAGGAGTTGAGCGTAAGTTTTGTGTATTGTTGTAGAAGCGATCAATATTGAGCTTTCTTTGTTATTAATCGATGCGGAATGATAAGGAAATATGACGAGTGCGTTCGTCGGTCATTTTCATAGGGTTTTATGTAAATGTCCGTCGATAAACCGAGTCGGGGGCGCGCGGCGTCGCTCATTTGCATTCATGGGCTCGTAACCCTTGCTCGGTCGGTCCGGCCGAGCTGGTTCATCCGCCGCCCAGCGTAAAACTTGCTGCCTCGCCTTTTGCACAATAATTTACGACTCCCCATGTAATACGGCCACGTCCAGCCGACGATATGAGTTTGCCGATGAGCAGTGTGAGGTCGCGGTGTTGCCGTTCGATTTACATATTATATTAAACTCGCCGTCGCCTGATCCTCCGTCCGACGTCGCCACCGGCCGTTACGCTCCAACTTTTCTCAATTTTTCCACCCATAAAACGCCCGAAACGAAAGTTTTCCCCGGCCGCCGCGTGAGGTCGAGTGTAAATACACTTTTTATAATGTACTTAGTCACTCTGTCGCCCCCCGACGAAATAACCTCCTTTAATAAGGACGTCATGTTTTACTATAGGGACTCTTCGAAGGGAATCGACTTTGTTATTAATATTCCAGAATTATTTGTGTAAGAAGCAATACTTTACAGACGGTAGGGGAACTGGCAATCTCCCAGTCTGTGGTTTTTTTAAAGCGAAACGACGTAAAAATAGACTTTTGTATTGTAAATGTATGTATGAATTTTGTTTTTACATTATACAAGATGTCGCGGTAACTGTACATGGAAACAGCTGTGCAAACTTATGTTTTTAAAGAAAGTTAGCAATACTGTGAAGTATAAGTATGTAATCATCTCAACCCATAACGATCCAACTGCTGGGCTTGGGTCTCCTCTGATATTGTAAGGAGTTCAAACCCGTCAAGAGCCACAACACTAAGTGAGGATTGGCTGAATACATACCTTCGGGAATATTATATAGAACTCTCATCTATTCAGTTATGCAGGTTTCCTCACAACGTTAACCTTTACCGAAGCCAGTAATCATTAATTTCTAATACGCGCAAAACTATTGAAAAATTGGTGGTGCGTGCAATATTTGAACACGGCATACCCCGTTCATACCAATGTTCAAAACAGTAGGCAATAAATCTACTACAACTATAGTAACAGTATAACAATTTGTAATAGAATATGGTAATTACAGTTAATTCCGGTGGTTGTAACGGTGTCCTTTATCTGATTTGATTTTTGCTCGAGCGTACTTAATCCGAACTAATTGATTGAATAATTATGACATATTTGGGTCTGATGAAAGATAATCGAGTGGTGCGTGTTATAGTTTTATCGTGTCTTTTTTTTCTATTAATAACTGATAAACGTACAGACATGATAAGTGGTCATCGATGACCATTGACGTCAGGGACAAAAAAGTATTACTAACGCGTAGCCGGATAATGCGGAAGTGGGGCACTGTCTTATTACTATCTCTGCGAGAATCAGTTTTTTTTCTGAAACGCTCATAGCGTTATTATAAACTTAGTAGGTATATGTAACTCTAGGTATGTACTTGTTGATCATCATAGCTATGAAATATCGATTTACAAATACATCACCTCCTTCTGTTCGGCTTACTAAATGTTCGATCACTAATGAACGCACTATCTTTGAATATATTTCTGTATTGTTCATATCTATAAATATATCAAAAACCTAACCTGAAGTAAATGTAAAAATGTTGTTAAAGAAAATAACTAGATTGTACGATGATAAACTTAACTATAGCAAAAGAAGAATCGCAAAACTTTCCGCACAAGAATATCTCACTGCGAGCTATGTCAAAACGAAAGGCACTATGCAATATTTCGCGTTCAAAATTTTGCACAAAAGTGCACATATATTATGATACGCTGTTACGTGTTTATCACACGAGTGGCCGGTGCGTCAACAGCGCGGTAGCGAGCTGCTTGCGGCAAACAAACTCCGGCAAGAACTTGGTTACACAAGCATAAAGCTAGCGCACACGTTACGCTTTTCAGTAGACGAATTGGTGCTTTTACACGGTTAGTTAGATCCGGCGTTTTGAAATCTTGTCTACCTCTTCATCCTGTTAGTATTAAGTTAGCCTTCAATATATTATGTTAAATAATATTTGGTGCACTTTATAAACATCGTGTTTTGCTAATCATATCTAGATATTAAGGTTTAAATGTTTTTCTTCTGATAACTAACGGTGATCGAGGACTTATAAGTAACAAAAACGCTATGTCGTCACATAGTTCGATGAAAATAAAGATTAATGGCTCACCTGATTGACGGAAACCTTTTAAAAAGGTTTTGACAAGAATAGCTGATTGATATGTTCAAACAAAGCGGCATGCTATTGCTTAATGTGCTTCTCAAGGTCCAAGACAATTGTACAGTTCTATGAGAAGTTACTTACAACAAAATGTACTATTTTAATTAACAAAAAAAAATGTTTACAACAACGAAACTGTTGCCTAAACCTATTGAAATATGAAAATTATTTAAACGTTATTGTTATGCGCTAGGCTTAACGACTAGGGAGTACATGGGACCGGATCGCTTGTAACATCCGTGTACGGTGCATTAAAGCAATATTGCTGGAGGCATTATACATAACTCCACACATTGATATTACAATATAATGTTTGATACTAAATCGTCGATGTACTGTAAAGTGTGGCGTGTATTGTATAGCGTTTATGAAGTGCTCTCGACACCTGTGCAAACGACTAACTGCCTCAACATTGCCTCCAAATCTCACTAATGCAATGTCGTTCAAGTAGAAGGCACGTTGAACATGGACTGACTTACTGCCTCGCCCCTTTCACCCGGACCTTTGTAATGAAGGACCCAGAAGTTTGAATGAACTTTGAGCGGACGATGTTCGAGTTATACTATAATTCACAAAAGTTGTCTTCGTACTTTTAAATCATTATACATACGTAATACATAAAGTATTAGACCTTTGAGCAAGTTTATATCGTCATCAAAATTTTTTGTTCCCGTTTGATTATAATGTGAGTGTCTTCAAGAACAGAGTGAATAGGCTTTTCCTAAGGTAGTGCGCTTCACCATCTATGGCTT
>DWPQ01000672.1:0-14990 GCA_018251795.1 Perichares adela | reverse complement strand
TTTGATGAAACTTGGCAGTGTTATAGCTTATGATCCAGAATAACACATAGGCTACTTTTTATCCTGAGATTCCTACGAGAGCGGGAGCTACTTGGCTGATACCTACGGGTCCCGAAGCGAAGCGAGGGCGGTTCACTAGTTTAATAATAACACTTATTTAATTGAAGATGCGAGTTTCAAACTTTTCACGGCAAGATTTATTCTTAAGATACTATTTAAGCGTAGACTCAGTATACAACATACACTGTGTCATATATTTTTTATATTTCTTGTAGTTTAAAACCCTTGTAAGACGTTTATTTATACTCCACGCTTTGCAGATGCAAGGACATGTGCTAGAACATATGCGTTTTTTCTTTAATTGCATGCTGATGGACAATTTTATTTTATGATTTCTATTTTTAATGCATGGCGTGTGCTGCATATGTTTACATAATTAATTGCTGCACTCAAATAGATTGCCTCTTACTAGTTTTATTACTCGCATCACGGATATTATATTGAAATTCCTATAAACATGGGTATAGCGAGAGCGCGGTGTAATTGGCTTTGAATTCAACAAATAGTGAATAGGATTGCCCTATTCATGGTATTCAGTGAATAGGCTTATACCTATTCACAATTTGTTAATTTAATATTATAATCATTTAACTAATTATATTAGGTATAAATAGACAAATATTTTGCACAGTAACGCAGAGTCTAGGTCTCTATACCGCAGGTGGCAAGGACATAGATCAGTCGCTTATAATGAAGGGCTTAAACAAACTTTGATGTTCCACTAACACACACCATTCAATATATTAAGATAAAAAAACGTGTACAAATACAGATTTATTAATAGTAAAAATAAGAATAAAAATTAAAGGATTCTCGATAAATAAAACGAAAAACGTCGGAATATAATGTTTGTCCACACAGTTAGGTGCATAGATTTATTCATACTTAATGATATTGTTTTTATATTATCGTCTTATTATCGATGTGTAATCTGAATTGATGCAATGAAACACTTATACATACATATGCATGCAGGCACGCGAAAACATTAACCTGAAACAAAAGATAATAATTTGAGTTACCTTGTACAAAATTAAGCTTAAAGGTACCAGCGTAAACATAGCCCAGAACATTCCAATTGCTGGGCTCAAGTCTCTTCTCACATTGAGATATTTAAATACAGATTAGATATATGTATTTATCTGTGGCTTGACATAAGAACCTCCATAACACAACTGTCAATATGACATATCCGTAAGTATTGATTTAAATAAAGGTCGTGAATCTGTTAGCGTACTTTGTAAACAAACAACATCATATTATTATGCATTTAATTCAGAGTCAGATATTTATTTGCATTGAATACAATTAACTAACAATGGTCGTAGAATATTTTAATGCGTGAACTCTGCTCAGCCATATAAACCAAGCATGAAAATATAACACTTGATGAAAAGTAAGACATTTTGTTCTATCTTCATTAAAACTAATAGATTAAAGAATTACTCTGTGTCAATATAATTACTAATAATAATAATAAAATATATTGGTCTTAGCAAAAATTAAAATAAAGAAAGTTTGCCTGTTTCAGAACTACAAACAAGAAATAGACGAACAATAGACAGACCTGCGAGTGATTCTTTAAGGACCATAAAAATGTCGATGTGGATAATAAATCATATCAATTGAAGTTAGCAACATAACATTAATACGCGGCCTTTACGATTTTATTATCTCAAAAGTGATTAACATTATTACGTGATTAACAAAGTTTCAGTCCAAAGCGTTCCGTGCAAACAACACGTCTACGCATTGCGTGATGTTATTCAGATTCTTAATTTAAAACTGACAAAGTAAGTGTGCATCGTAAAGATACATGTTCCGTGACTTGTGACAAACGTCACGATTACGTCGAGAGCGGCGTGTGCATTCGTGTGGATGATTACTATATTGTGCAGGGTTGCCTTCTCCGTAAGTTTAGAAGCCGAGTAATCTTACCAATAATCGTTATCCACTTATAGCGGCTCTGTCAGTGAGTAACTCTCAATGTCAATAAGCGACAAAGAAGTACGGCCTACTTGAAGGTTAGAAGTCAGCACAGTAAGTGGATGTCTGTAATATTCATAATGTGCAAAATGCAATGGATAAGGTATTCATGGTGCGGAGAAGGAAGCGGTGGAACCGTTAATTACTAACACTTCGAAAGTGCAAGGAAAAATCGTAAAAACAATTCATGCTAATAGTAGGGTGCTAAGCAACTCAAGGAACTTAAGTAGGTTAAATCCCTGTCACGTAAAACGTGTACCGTTGGGATTAAACTCTGTGGTATATAGTCCACCGACATTTAACAGTAAGAACCTGGCGCATTAACCTCTTCTGATGTTCAGCCCAAGGGTGCTTGAGGGAGCTTCTAACAATACAAATCTTAACGATTTAAAGTCATTCAGGTGATGTTTGTTTTGACCAAGGAATTTTTGATTTCAGCAAAACTAGTTAGTAAGGAAACATCGTCGCGAGACGAGACGAGACGATCCTTAGCGAGACGGAGTGCACTTAACAGGAGAAAAAGACAACGTTTAAATTATAACAAATTAAATAAATCATAGAAATGGTATGATATGATTTAAATCCATAATGTTGAAATACATTTTGTTGCTACCATCGAAGGAGCCAATGCATGGCGAGCAACCAACCTTTCGCGGTAAACATCCCCCGGTACCGACGTCTCTAGTTGCGTATACGTTATGCGTATCTCCCGCGAAGGACTGGAATAACTTGCCCATGTCGGTGTTCCCGTACGATTATGACCCGAGGGTAACTCAAGAAGTGAATAGGCTTTTACTAAGTTCATACGTTATACTGTCCAAGAGTATATCGCTACTTACCATCGAGTAGGATTTTAGCTATTAAAGACAATGGAACAACCAAAAAATGTGGAATAAATTGGAAAAAGAAATGGATTACACTATAAATGTAAACTACATTTTTGTAAAAGCCATAGAGAAACTATCCCTGAGCTTCCACACTCAAAGCAAACAACTGTATAAAAATCTTTCAATTCAAATTGCATAATCGGTGTTGTCGCTTCGCCATGAATGCCTTAGAAGCGTCGGTGTGCTATTCTTTTATCTGAAAATCAAAACTGTAATCACGCAAAATCCGTATCTAAAACCGTACCTTCCAGCAGTAACCTTGGCGGATAATACCACCAACCGCGTGTTGCTAACTGCACACTAGCTGCCCTGACACCGATATAGGGTAACGAAAAGCGGTGAATGCCGCCTGTACGTTCTGATGTAACGCTAGAACACACTTGACCACACGATACGCAGTTTTTCGATTAAAGCCTTGAAACACATTAAAACTAGGTCCGCTTTACAATCTGTCAAGTGCATTTGATATTATGTGTTACATACATTTTGTGATTGCAACGGTACAATTTTATTGTGAAAGCTGGAAAAGTATTAAACAGTACAGTAATTTTCGATAATCGGCACTTAAAATAAAACATTACGGTAAAAGGCTCTTTAATTCCATAGTTGTAAAATTATTTTCGTATGTACATTATTCAATTGTTTTATTGCAAGCATGCAAGCGGGTTTACCGTAGGGGTTTGAACTTCGGCCTCTTTCATGAGTTCAGATCACGCACCTTAAATTTATCAATGTTATGCGCTTATTAAACAAAAACCCATTACCATCGTGAGAAAACCTACACAGCAAAGAGTTCTTCATAAATTTGGTGTCTATCAATACGTACTTGGCAAGCATAGTGAACTACAGTCTTAAACCTTTTTAACGTGAGAGGAGTGTTGAGTCCAGTTATGGGGCATATATTGTTGTATTTATCATATAATTGAGTGAAGCGCTTACACCGATGTTACATTCTGATAGCAGACGAATAAAGCAATGGCGTCGGGCTGCTTTCACGAAAGGTCGCTAGGTTTTGTACCACCCAGTATAACCCGACAGTAGGTACTCTTTTGTTACCAAGGTTATATGGCTAGCTATAAATAGTAACCGTGAAATATTTTTGTACGAGTTTCCGTTTCAAACCTGAAGATTTACCTAAAAGTATACCTTGCATCTTTTATGACTCGAAACTCATCACTGACGCTAACAGTCGTGACTAGTTACCTTTAGAGCTGTTTGCAAGGCACATATTATTTGTTAACTGTGGACCAAAAGCACTCTCCCCAGGGTGTTACGATGACGTATATCATACTTCAAGAAGCAGGTCCACCTTTTCCTTGCTGGCTGACAAGGCATTCATGCCTATGCTGTTGTAAATCTCCATAGGGCAATATAAACACTTACCATCACGTGGCCAGTGTTCACGTTGACCTGCTTAATACATACGACTGAAGATCAAAGGGAATGCTGAACATAAAGCAGAGTTAAACGTGACTATGATGTAACGGTATTAATCCGTATCGTTCATTACCACCTAAAGCAGTCTTGCGATTTTATCTCGACTCATAAAAGACCAGACAGACAGGTCGATGTTTTAGGGACGGTAAAACATCGTTTTATAACTCTTGAGATTTTGTTTCAATAATAAATTTACAGTTCAAAGCACTTGTCTCACCGAAGCGACGGAGTAAACAAATTCTATCCTGAAGTTATATTAAACAAACCGCATGAAAAATTAGCGCGCATTAATTAGATAAAGTAATCAAATGTAGTGGTGAATATTAATTTAACAGTTTCGTATTATGTACACTCAAAATTCATTAGTTATTATTGTTAATCAATCAGAGAAGTATTTTGGATTGATCGTCTTAGTCTCTGTCGGCCAGGACGCATTCGTAACATTTCAAAAGTTAAGTGCATATTGGAAAATAATTATCAGGTCCTTCAACTCGTTCAACTCATATATACAAAAAGTAATGTTTAACATATTTTTATTATTCTCACATTTTATCTTTGATATTCATCGGTAGGTATATTGCTCAAGAAGTTTATGAACAATATTGGATCGTTTAATTCCAAGTACCCGCGGAGGTGTACGACCTTGTTACCTTCTAACTGTAAGCGGTATGGTTCAACCAATGATATGCTGGCGCTAAACCGCACGTTTATGCTAGCTTGACAAATCATGAGTTGTATCCAATAAGTTCAGTGAGTCAGTTCTTTGTGATTTGCTCAGGTAAATTGGGGTGTTAAGAACTCTAGTACCATCTATCGTACTATCGTATCGTATCGTATCGTATCGTATCGTATCGTATCGTATCGTATCTATCTATCGTGTATTCCAGTGATCGGCAAACTTATTAGCCAAAGAGCCAAATATGAACATTACAACAATAAAAAAAAATGGGAGCCTTTGCTTGTTGCACATATAGAGCCAAAGAGCCACTTGCAGCTCCGACGCCGCGCTTTGCCGACCACTGGTGTAGTCCAAGCAAACTATCTCCTCGTGATAATTATATATGCCTGAATAACGAACGAGCCATTGACGGTAGTTACTTATTTAGACTTTTTACTCCAATTGCATCAACTTTCTTGCACAAAAGAAATAATATGTTGCATGTTTTCTTTGTTTATTATTTTTAATAGCATACAATAAAGTTCAATATATATAAATAAATGACGGAATAACGTATAAAAGACGGAATTGATGCTTAAAACTTTATCTACCAGTAAACCTATAGTCTAAGCAGATAATCTCACAATTTAATATGATGACAACGAGCGAGATATTGATTATTTCGGTTATCGTTAAAACGGTGGCCCTTTCTACGCGCCTAGCTAGCTACCACTAAAAATCAACCGTGAAATAATGTCGGTTGGAAAGCCGGTTTATAAGCGAATTTATTGCTTTCTTCTTCGCGAGCAAGTCTCCTGTTATTACTAAAACAATTATACATGTTATGACCGTTACACAATGTCTGCTTTCAGTTATATTCAGCTCATTACACGAACTTATGATAAAATGCACGTATGTAGTGTTTTCGTTAATTAGTCACATGTTACTTATCGTGACTCGTAATTGATTTCATATGGGGTTACACATACGATAATGAATAAGCGTATTAGTATTAATTACATTACCGATATGAAAACGGAATCCCAAATAAGTAATAAGATAGTGCTTGGGAAATTATCCTTGTAATCAATTGATCTAGGTTCAAATACTGATCGCATTTTTGTAGGATGACTCTTGTCAAAAGGAATGATGTCGGAGTTGTCTTCCTCTTACTTTTTTGGTTTCAGTTCCTACCTTAAATGGAATTTCCTAAGTTACATATATTTACGTATGGTACTACAGCGATGAAGAGCGTTTAAAGTACTTTCATTACTGACATAATTATAATCCCCTGCTAAAACCATTGATAGTACGGTGGTTTAGAAATCTTCTTACTCAGTTAATCTATGTACAATTCCTGATCGGAATTTTCTAAGTAATATTTAAATGGGTATGGTAACGTGGCGATAAGGGCGTTTAAAGCTCGTATTTATTACGTTAACACCTTATAATTTTAGGTCGCAAGCAGTAATACTCCAATGGTATGATAGTCATTACCTCCGAACTTCGCACTCTAACTTGAATCGATCTAATCCATCGAAATAGATCAAACCACAATTTATTTTACCGAAAGAAGACATTTTTAACAACACAACCAAACGAAAACAAGATAAACCGCAATTAGCTGTTATTGTTCTCAGGGTTCTGTAAATTTTATGAGATTACCATACGTAATCCTAAGAAACTCGAGTCCGATTAGTATCAAGATCGACTTACATTTCTGATGAGGGTACCAACTTACATTAATTCCATACCTTAAGGTTGCCAAGTAGAGAATACGCTTATAAGAAAGTCTGCATAACCCCCTACCGCGTCTTCCACTAAAAGTATAAAAAAGAATAAATAAATAAAAGAAAAAGTGTAAAGGTATCAACGTCGGCGTTTCCCGCCAATTTATTATAATATTATATTCGCATTGCATTCTGTAGACTTTGTACACCGTCTAGACACGTTCAGTCTAGTCTAGACGCGCAGACAGGGTCTGGTAGTCGACAACTTGGAGCATAAAATCAATGAGATGTTACGAAACTGGTCTGAACGCTAAGGTGATTGTAATTAACTTTACCAGTGTACTTCTGTGCGTATACGTCATGAGTAGACCTTTGTTTTTTTTCCATATTTTAATGTCATATTCAGAATTATCATAGCTCAGTGATTTCTTATTCTTCTGTACGGAAGAGCCAGCGTTAAAATTTTGTACGCGTCAATAATATCGAAAGTTACATGCGAACTAACGGACACAGACAAAATCTCAGACAAAGATTCTATAATACTGTTAGTTCATTTGGGAACCTTAAAAACAAAAGAATAACTAGTTGTAAGATTCATATTCAACTTTAATTATTCAGTTATATTGAAAGAGTTCGAAAGAGTTTTTAGATCTATAAAATGAATTTCCATCGTACGAAATTGGATAAGTGAAGCGCCCGATCGTTAGGTCTTATTGCTTTCCTTCTACAATCTATATCCAAAAGTTGTTAACCAATAAATTTATTCCTAGCTTGAAGTAGGGTTCGATTTGCTAAACGGAAGATGAAGACGAACTGAAGATATGATGGCCATGTATAAACGGATTGAGTCTATCAAAGTCGCTGGCAAATTTCAGTATCTTTTCACTTCGACGGAAACAATAAATGATGTAGTATATATTTTTCACTCGTCTGGAACAAAGCAGAGTATAACGCTACGTAAACGATAAACAGACACAGATTACTCAATGTTTCCTTTCAAGTGATATCTTATCTTGAGGTGACTGTTATCTGTCAAATTCAAAAGCTTATTCTATTTTTAAAAAGGAATCTAAACATATAAACACCTGCGTCAGTCTGTATCTCTTACGGACTCCAACACCACTCGATCGAATGAGTTCTCAAGTTTTTACTAAAAGCCTTATAAAGTAGTTTTGAGTTGTACAAAAACTAAGATAATGCAAGAAAATATGATGTATCAAAAAATATTAATGTATTTTTTTTTTCAACATGTAGACGTAAATGTAAATGAAGACAACATCATCTCGGAAAATAGTACCGCTGCCACGAGATAAGAGATAAAAGTTAGTATGGAAGTTAGTTTGAAGTGAACATATCGCGAAGACACCTGCGCACCTGTGAGTTTTCTATAGTTAACTCGAAGGTGTCTGACGTCTATCAATCCACATTTGGCTTGCATGGTGGATCTTAAACGATCTCAACCAAATAACGAAGTTAGACAGGTGAAAAGACTACCCTAAAAGATTAATAATTTTTTTGGTATAGAATATTGTCTTTAATAGACATCATCAGTTGGCCCTGACCGGCTAGAGGTACATAAACATATTAAAACTTACACGTTTATTTTTGTTAACTAAAAACATATTTCAACTCCTGTAAGAACGACTGTATAATTGCGCACTCAGACAACTTCGTAGCAATCTCTTTACCTGTAGATCTGAAGAGTGAAATTAGATGCAAGCACCGTTCGTGTTTCCTGCAACTTTACCGCCTCGTGCGCTGGGCTGTCGGCAACCACTCATTCAGTGAGGTGCTTCTATACTTAATATACTTATGATGTATACAAAATGACATGAGGTTCTTTTGATTTATAATCATAAAGGCCCCTTTTTCGTGACGTACATGCCAAAGGAAGGGTCCAGAAGTTTGGTTTCTAAGCTGGTATTTTTGTGAAGGATAAAATGTTTGTCTTCATGACTTGAATGTTCGCAATATCCTATTATGATGTGTTTATTCGCGCAAAGGAAAGAGATAGCTCTAGGTATTTTCCTACATGATCAATGTATTCCATTTATGAACAAAGGCAAGGATATACCTTGCCTGGTAACGTTTTGCCCACAAAGTTCGATGGACTGATAACATCTGGGAACAAAGTCGTGTAATCGACGCCTTGCTAAACAGAACAGTAAGTCACCTGGCGGACGGGAGAAGTGAAAATATAGAGGGTATCAGGTGGATTAAGAAGGCTCAGGATCAGTTAGAGTGGTGAAGGGTTTATTGCTTACAGAGAACATCTACAAGTTTTTGAATGGTTGTATGAAAGGCTGAATTACATCTTTTTCTTAAACCTTGGAAATAACATCGGTCGATATCTTTAATTTCTTTTTAGCGGCAACTCAGATCCACAATACATCATTACACTAGGATAAAATAATCGCGGCTTGCATACGTTAGCTTCCCAGTACTCAGTAAGACCCTAAAGAGCTCGACTGCAGTTTACTCACGTCCCTGGTTGAGTCATCATTAGATGCAAATTGATGCGACATTAGCAACACTGATACACCCACACCCAAATACCCCGAGGTGGCTGAACTCTAAAAACCCCGGCAAAGTCCCAATCAGACTAGCGTCGCATATTTCGTACTGTATTGCGCAATATTTCGCGACTCCTGTAAAAAATATTTAACAGGCTTTTCTGTAAGCTAGGAATGAAAACTATATTCTGTATCGTTTGATCCAAATAAGAGGAAAAGGTGTGTTTTATAGACTGACAGACAGACTAAATACACGCCAGTGAATCTAAAGACGTTCCATTGTTTCGTCAAATGTACGGAACCCTAGATAGATACAATGTTTTTGGATATGGTTTATGCTCTGGGATTGCTTTTAATTACGTTATGGGCTATAATTAAGGGCGATAATTAAGAAATAAATCCAGCTGCAGTCTGCACCCAATTATTTGAACAATTAAGGATCAGTTATAATTTTCAACTTTCTTTATCCTATATGTATTAATAAAATAATAAGCCGTCTGGCTTATATGCATGCTTATGTCCTAGGCAGGTACCTATCTAAATTATGTTTCCACATACAAACAATGAAAATGATTTAAAAATTTCTTAAAATAACGTCATAGTTTAACCTCAAACATGAAATACTCCATATTAATATACATCTGCAGCGACGTATACAAAACGGCAAAAATTCCAGAGTTCACAGCAGACGGTCCCGCAGACTGAGCTCAAGTTAATTTACATACTTGTCTCGACATGTTAGCGGTGAGTGCAATTTATGTAAACAAAGGTTACACTTGAACCATATTATATGAGTTGGCTTCAACACATTAGCGACCCTGCGCGTCAATCTTAGTAATTACTGAGGCCTGAAGGGTACTCCACCAGTGCGGATTTATGGAAGGGTTAGTGGCTAACAAGTGCCGGAAGGTAGTCAAACGACCGGCAATGACGGTTTAACGTGCTATTAAAATTTAAATTCCAAAAATCAGATGACCAATTCGTAAAATCCAGCATTGTACTGTCCAAAATTGAGTAGTAGACGCGGCAAACGTTTTCCTGCCCGGAAAAACAGCGACTGGACCAAGACAATATTTTTGTAGGAGGTTGTCTTTATGTTTCGTAAAACAAAGAAATTCCTTGAATTTCTTTTAAAAAAATGGGTAAAGAATTGCTTATTTTCATCCCCAGATCTTCAAGTATCTCCATTATGAAATTTCATCATAATCGGTTCAGTGGTTTGCCGGTGATCACAGACAGACAGAGTTACTTTCGCATTTATAATATTAGTATAGATCATCATCATCACAATCCATAATTATTCCATTGCAGGGCTTGGATCTCCTCTAATTGAGACAGTTTAAGAGCATAGTCCACCACGTTAGCCAAGTGCGGATTGGTTAACTTCACACACTTTTGAGAATATAATGGGAAACTCTCAGGTATACAGGTTTCCCCACAGAGCTTTTATTCACCGAAGCAAGTGATAATTAATTTCAAACACTCATACGACTTTGGAAAAGTCACGGCCTCCTGTGATCTAACCACTAGGCTATCATCACTGGTAATTTGAAGAATTATGTCGGATCTTATTATTAAATGGAAATTTCTTTTAGGCAATACTAATTATCTGACAAACTGTTTAGTGAATTAATAACAAAACAGCACAATATTACGACTCTAGTTAGTCAATTGTTGATATTATTGAATAATATTTATCTATATAGCCCCGGTAAGTCTTAGCAACAGTAAAAAAATCACCAATGCCTTCTAATTCCTTCAACAATAACTTTACTGCCGTGTTTGTATACAAAATTATTTATTACGTTTCTGGGTGGTAATCAAATAATAAAATGCTGATCTTTTGTCGAGGTATTTTGTAAGCAATTGTCGGATTGGGTTGCGACCGACAAAAACCAGAAACGCCAAGCTCTGGCGACTAGCGACCTCGTATTAAATTAACTGCTTTATCAGGGACTCGTGCCAGCGGAGCCAGACAACAAAGGATCGACCACAGTTACAAGTAGTCGCGACAAACGGGAATCTAACGGGAGCGGACGAAATGCTATAGATGTGCAGCAGAACTAATTACGAGAAGGAAGACATACACTATGAGGAATCGATTTAGGAAGTTGGGAGTAGCAATGCTTCTGTAACCTTCAAATGGAATTCTTACCAGAAGAAGTGTAATAATATAATGGTAAGTAATCACCGCCACACATAAATAAATATCTTTAGAATCTTCAGAGTTTAAGATGGAAACGATTACCTCCATTATGTCTCGGATTCCTCAATATCATAGGCGAAATATTATGTAAAATTAAGAAATTAAAGACAGGTAAGTAATTTAGCATTATGCAATAGTAACCGACGGAATATCGTTGGAGAGCATAAAACAAACTGACCATCAGTATTGACGACGTATCACGCATTAGAAAACAATTACATTTCTAACTTTGGATCTTTCTAAAGCTGTTAATGAACTACATTTATCCTGTGGATAAGTAAACAAATTATTACAGAGCATCTTCCTTAATAATGTCTCTGGTCAATCTTCGTTTTTTCTTTGTGATTTAGCTGTTTTCGTGTTGATATAAATTATGCTAGTTTTACTCGTACGTTTTACTCGCATTCATTTCAAAAGTCTGGGAAGTTGTTTAAAATTCGCGTCATGAAAAACAAACTGTATTCGTAGAACCATAAACACAACTACGTCTGCGGTAGTAAATTAGTTTGGAGTTTAGAAATACTTTTTCTATTTCCCAGGAAGCCCACACAACAAAGGGGTTCAACAAGTGCAGACTCGGCGACGGGCGCCGAGACTCAAGAGGAAATTAACGGAGGGGAGAAATGGTAAACTTTCCCCATCCAATGAGAGACGTGGTGTATTTGAACCGAAAGATTTTGTTTAAAAAGTAATATGCTTATTGTTGTCATTTCTATGGGGAATTTGTTATCGTAGGGGTTATATTTCTATTTGAATTTCGTTATTTTTATAAAAGGAATAATCTTTAATTAACTGACTGAAAATTTAAACGTATTATTACGAAGTGCAGTAAAGTTACATCGTAATGGTTCGAACCGATTCTTTGCCTGGCAGGAAATTGAGTAAGATAAACAACAAGTTTCTATTTTTGATGTACCAGAATCGATGAAAATGAAAACGTACGATGACGTCCCAGACAACAAAGCAGGTCAACAAACAAAAGCAGTCGTCGCCGGTACGCTTCCCGTCGGACCGGCGGGAAATTGATAGGGAGGCAGATAAACACAGTCTCACACCCTCTACTTAATCATGCTATATTGCGTGAAAGTTAGAGAAAATAGTAAACATAGACAATTCTGCTATCAATCCAGTTCCTGGTTAGTAGTAACCTTGCGTTGTGGTAAGAGGGATGAGACAAATAACAACCGTGGTCCAACGGTATTTACCCGAAAATAGCAATACATTTCTGTCTGTTTTTATTTTTTTGCGGACTTAAAAGTCGTGCAAGGGGGATTAATGTTCGTATCATTTTCTGCCAGTAAACCTTAATCAGCGGGTAAATAGGGCAAAGCAGTCACATAATAATATTATTCGAACATAATAATACTTATATTGAATATAAATACGTATATACATATCATACATCAACGTCATACAGCAAAACTCAGCACGGTGAAGAGGATCAGACAGTGTCTGTGAAGAGCAAACTTATTGACGGTGAGTACCACACCGAAATAGAAATTTACATTTTGTATGTTCTGCAAAAATTATCAAGTAGAATAGAGAATAGTTGAATCTTGCATGCACCACAAAATGTTTCAAAGTTACGTAGATATCATTAATTATCACTTGCTTCGATGAAGGAAAATGTAGTGAAGAAACCTGTACATAAAAGAGCTCTTCAAAAACCTCTCAAAGGTGCGTGAAGCTTGCTAATCCGCACTTGGCCAGACCTTAAACCGTCTCAATGTGAGGAGAATGTCAGGTCTCCCCACCTGAGCCCAAGAGTGAGTCAATAAATAATAATAATACTATATTTTTTACTGATAAATGATAAAACCTACTTGCTATTTCCTTTGGGTCTACATTGAAGGCCAGTAGAATAGATGTAGTTTCTTTAATTCTTTATTTATATCAGTGCATATTCTGTCATGTTCATCATTCCAGACAACAAAGGCCTCAACAAGTGATGTAGTGGGTATCGAGCGGCAGAGAAACGGGGAAGTTTAGTAGCGAGGGGGGAAGTCTGCCCCCATCCAATGTAGACGCTTGCAATTTTAATTTCGGAAGAATTTAGCTCCGTATATTGTAATTAGTGACGAAACTTTACGCACGCGACAGAATTTTTAGACAATTTGGTATTATTACGCCTGAACGAAAAATTTTTTGTTTAATTTTCGCATGTACCGACAATACCGACATGTAGAAAGGTATAAAAATTGCACACATTCCAAAATATATTGTAGTATTTTCCAATTATTTCATGTTTAACAGATACATAACAGAAAAGTGACTTAGTGGTCAGGTGACCGATGCGGTACCGTGATTTTAATTCAACTTTTTGATAATGCTTGCTCTACAGTCGTGTTTTTACAATAGCCGTGAAATGACCAGACAGGCCACCAGATGGTAAGCGGTCACCTTCGCCCATGGATGTCCGCGACACTAAAGGCATCTTCGACGCATTGCCGGCAATTTTTATAGTTCTTTAAACTTTATTTTTGCCGTTGTAATCACGTATAATGAAGTTATTCATCGGCTAAATCGATTATGCAAGACCGCTACGGCATACCCTAACTTTAAAACTATCAAAGATATATATTCAAACTTAAATATTAACATGCGGTTAGCAATTTAAACATACAAGATCAATTATCATAAAGTTGTCACCGTTTAAATGCCTGTTCGTAAACGACGTATTGTATCGTACTCGCTGGCTGTGGGAGACAATTGTGCAGCGCTTGTGGTGGGTCACGGCTGTGTTGCAATGTTGCAAGATGTGGTTTCGACGACAATTGTGACAAACCTATTGTATTATTAATATAATAGGTACTGGAACTTTTGTAGTTTGTAGATTTAGTCACGATGGAACCATACCTATATCTATACAACTAAATAAAATGTTAGTGTGTGTTTGTAATATTAAAATAACTGTTTTTTATTAAATGCATATTATGTATAAATTTACCAAAACAATAGTTTTGAAAAAAAAATGTATGTCTGTCTGTCTGTCTGTTCCGGGTAATGTGTGGAACGGCTGGACCGATTTTGACGGGACTTTCATGTAACAATAAGAAGTAACTTAGACTGCTTTTTAAAAACTTTGCGACGCCTTGATATCCATGCGGGGAAGGCCACGGGCACAGCTAGTAGAAAATACAAACGTGCGCAAAACACGGTCGGAAAGTCGGAAGACGGGAAATTAATTTTATCACTAGTTTCGGTGAATTTAAAATCGTTATAAAATCATTACACCTGAAAGGTTTTCCTTCATGCCTGTTTTGGCTGAAGCGTCCGACATTATGTCGTCGGCGTGAGGAAACCTGCCCACCTGATCAAAAAATTAAATCAAAAACCTTGAGAGTTCTCATTAATGATCTCGAAGGTGTGTGAAATCTGCTTACCCTCACTTGGGTGTGGTCGTCTATAACCTTAAACCGTCTCAGTGTGAGAGGACACCCGAGCCGAGCAGTGGGACATTAATGAATTGTTACGTTAATAGATTTGAAAAATTAGTGCTTACAAAATTGGAAC
>DWPQ01000671.1:0-15001 GCA_018251795.1 Perichares adela | reverse complement strand
ACGTCATACTCGGTAAACCTTGGAGCGATAACGATGCTCCAGTTTAAATTACCTAGACACGGCATGACCTTGGCCAGCGAATTAACGTTCATCATTGAATTTGTCTTGTTGTTTGCTTTTGGATTATTCCATTCGTGATGTCTTACATTTATAGTTTCTGACTTAAGCTTATTAATGACTTCAAATAACTTCCTGCGATTCATTTTATTAATCTCATTAGTAGTTTGATCACGATACCTCTCATGTTGAGTTACTAATAATGTTCACAATGACCTTTATGTTCGATTTGAATGATTAAGATGATATCCTTATCATATCTTGTAGTAATTTTCTTCAGTTCAAACAGATTGTGTAATGTGCCGTTTTGCAAATAACTGTAAGTTAGCATTACGTTCAGACTTTGTTATATCTCAGATTATATCTTTGTTAATCTCGATATCAAGTTCTACTAAATCTGTCTCCCACTAGTAGCCGGGGGCAACGAGTTCCTTTTACATCCGACGTTTTACTCTCAATCTCGAGCATCAATCTTTCCTCATTTTAGGGGAGTGCCAACGACTTTCTCCACCATCTAGCGACCCAACGTTGCCATGTAGGGCTGTCCACAAACCGATCGCGCGGTGATTAATCTGTTGCTAGACTCGTGCGCAGACTCCGCGGCGCCGACGCTCTTCGGCCGCGCAACGAAAGTGCAAGTCGCGAAGTCGCCCAGTTCCCACGATCCTCCTACCCTTCACCCCTCGCGAGTGTAACCAGAATCTATTATGTATATTCGTTCGGATGGTTTGCACTTCGAAATCGATAGCGATCGGGTGAGTCAATCGGATAAGTCAAATTATTTAGGGAATTTTCAATATTTACTAGGTACGTCCCGATTGGTGGTTACAGGAACTAAACAGTATCCAGTAGTGATGAAAGTCAATGTTAAGCTGGTTCATATTGTTTTGTAGTAATGGATGATAGTTTTTTAGTAATAGTAACAACGTCAGCGCTTGTATTTTCGTAATTTATATTTATTTGATACGTGCTATTTGTTTATGTAATTGTGATTTCGTTACACTATTTAAATGTAATAAAAAGTGTATTATTACTCAAATTCATTATTAATTAGAAGACGCAATTTTTAGACAATTTTGAAACTGAATTGCTCAACTTGGTTTTATGTAAGCAACGCTAGCAGTCTTCTGTTATGAAAGCCTAAATATGGTTATTTCGCTCATTTGCGTACATTAAATTATGGTTATTAGCCAATAAATAACGTTTTAGCTGTGAGTAAAGATCAGTTTTGGTCGTGGTTTTTAACTTGATTGGACGGTATCCAAAACTAATGAGGATTCTACATAGTAGTGGTCGGTGGGATGATGAAGTGATATGTCATATAATGTTGGTTTATACCGGTGTTAGTTGAAATAAATTATATCATTGGACTTGGAACACACCGACTAGACTTTGGTACAAGTCATGCGATGGTAGATGTTTTATTATAAAAGTGCACGCCCCTCCAATTTCTTTACCCTCACATATACCGATTTAGACTTAGACCAGACTTAGGCGATTTAGACCAGTCGAACAACTAGTTGGACTATAAGTAAGTTAATGAGTCGAGTTTTCCTTAAAATTACAGCGCGTATACAAGTTAAATATTACAGAAATTATTGTCTTTTACACATTCAAATAACTTAATTTAGTGGAGGGGCGTGCACTTTTAGAATGAAAGATATCTATTTTTTTTTTTTTTTTACTATGATAAAAAATCCTCTGTTACTATCCTTTCAGGTATAGAACAAATATTTTTATTGTTAACATCTGCTATTGAATAGCATTCGTAATGATTTTTTTTAAATTAGAAATTGGTTTTTATAAACACTTCGAAAAATTATTTTACGCTATCGTGTCATCAAATCTTTGTAGATTGCCAAATGACTAATGTAATTAATGAACTATATGACCTAAATATAGGTAAATATTTCTAAATTGTCGTAACTTAATAATAAACATTGGCTGCTATAGAAACTTCCGACGCTTGGTTTTACCACAACTCTCTACTAATCCGCACTATCTACAATGATGAAGTAAGCCAGCTTTCAAAGGACACTCTTACCCTGAATCTGAAAGCTAATAGTATAAAGACATTATAAATAACACAAGAGTGAGGTCACAAAATAACTAATCAGAGTTACCCATTACCCAGTTGTTTGGAGAAACATCGCTTGTCGCTTTTAACTTGTGACTGTAGAGAAGGGATAACCATAAATAACTGTTCCATACTGATACCCGGCCGGCGTTTTACGCCTGTCCGGGACCAATTTATGAATGTTAAGGAAATAATTCTTGTAGGTTTTATCTTGTGCTCTATGCATTCATACCACCCTGGAAATGTACTACTCGGCTTAATAATGACATGTAGACAGTTTGTTATGCAGATAACGGTTTTTATTTGAAAAAGTATGTGTTATGGTCAACACACTGTTTTTTATGCAATAAATATCCAAAAATAAAGATGTATCTATTAAAAATCTATTATATCTATATTCATAACTCCGAATTTACCTTTTTCTGAAGCTATTAATTTTTTTTATAGTAGATTCTGACTTCCATGACCAGATATGGGTGGATATGAATAGCTTATTTAACTCATAAAGGTATTTAACTCGTAAAGGTAACATTTTTTTGTTTTAGAATTTCGCTACCGCCATACACATTGTTTGCGTCGGATTTTTACATTTCAATCGACTACGCTCATAAACATGCTAATTTATTTAAATAACTATTTAAATATGAAATGTAAAATCATTAAAAAATATCGAAAGCCCTCAGTTAGATAGTCATCGGGCAGAGACATAAACCTATACAAGGTTATAATTATGTCAAAACTGTCTTATCTATAGTAATATAGTTAGTTCGGAAAGGACAGTTTAACATAATCAGATTAGAGTTAGGTGTCAGACAATATCATGAACATTATTGAGACACGTGCCTACCGGAACGAGACGCGGCCAGTACTCGCTAAACACCTCGACTATCGCCTGTCGCCGCCGATATAGATCGGCACGCACGGATTCGATACGCACCGATTGCTTATTTTCGCACTAATGGCGTATAACGTAGCACTTTAAGAATAGTAGGTCAACTAAGGCCGTTCGGCGAGTTAATTGCCTATTCTTACGATGATGCATAAAGTTGTCACTTTTTGTAAAATAATATTTGCGTATTATGACAGCACTAGACGTTTAGCGCGACAAAGCGGCACAGCCTGTATTGAGACACCGCCGACACCGCTCGTCTATTTGTTTGTGTGCGTGAAAAGTGTATGCGTACACGAAGCCCGCTGGTCACGCTTACATACAAATCGGCCTCCGCCGGAAGCTAACCTACTATGTTATACTATGGTATAACGGTACGCAGTGACCAGGGCCGAACAAGTCCTGCCATGTATTGTGTTAAGTTGTTCTATTGATGGAAATTATGAGAATTTCTGTTTTGTGGAACTTTTAAAAGGTTTAAGTAGAAACTTCGGACAAAAGGAGAGCTGTTGATAGGAATCTGTATCGAGAAGTTACCTTGTAAGATGTAACAAAATTGCATCTTTCTAAGTTACTAATAACAGCGTTACTAATAATGATCTCTACGTAATATAATAGAAGTCTTCTGTGATAATGTTGTTCGATAATATTAGTAATCATATAATATTAATAAATACAATATTTATTTATTTACCCTATATTGTGTACATTGCGCGGACTTAATACCTGTTGGAATTCTATTCGAGACGATGGTTGGTGTTGGTGAGAACGTGTAATGCGCGCGATATAACAGATAATTAAAACAAATAAAATTAATGAGTCAATTTTCGGTTACATTAAAAATTCAACAGTAATTTTGTATCTGCTAGTTGCATTCCGTTGAACTAAAAATTATATTCAAAATTACTTTAAAAAAATCTCCTCGATCATAAAAAAACCCCAGACTTTTATCACCGCTAATCTAATACCACTCAGACGACAACCGTGCGTGATTTTTTACGGTGCAGATTAAAGTGCGTCGTCGTTCCGGAACCAAATACGCACGAGGCGCGTATCGCGGCTCCAATGGCGCGTAACGGTGCCCACAGACCATGACACAGATAATCCCTTTACAGGAGTCGCTGGTGGCTGGTAGTGACAGTTCGTGGAAAGCCTACTGTTTGACTAATAACGGTTCGGATTTACCTAAGTAGGTTGTCGGTACTGGTGTTACTTACGCAGTTTTCTGTACAAAGTTCACTGGGTTAATGCTGAAAGAAAACGTTTGTTTAAATAATGAACCGTATTAATAACGTATTTCTCAGTAACGTGATTGATAATGAAGAATTACGTTTTTGATAATGGATACGTTGATTTTGTTAGTTTATATGGACATTTTGCTGTTGGCCCCAGCGGCTTTTACAGCTTCGCGCGCACAGAGGATACGTTGATAGCAGGCGTGTAAATATAGTCAGCTTGAATATGAGATACTATTTTATTATTTTTGAATTACAATAGCGGATAAATTAGAAAACAGATGTAATGACATCCATCCATCTTTGAGTCTCGATCATCCTCACCTACGCGTAGTGGCCTCATGAACAACGAGGTTATGACATTAGGCCACTCCTGTTGAAAATCGGACTATGGATCACACAGAGCAGAAGGACTTCCAAAAGGCGAATACCAGAGTTCATCCGTTTTTATGCAGGATGCAAGGCGAACTGGGCTTTGTAGATAGATATCTCTCTTATACCGTTTGTGATCTTTTACAAACTCTGTAGCACAGTTGGCAGTCACCGAACCTGCCGAGCGACAAGTCCTATGCAGCTCGGTTGAAATATCGGCGTATAAATATGTATCATAAATACCTATATACTAAAATAAAAAAATATCTGATCGTATTCAAATCTTACAACGTTAGTCTTTAAACATTGATATATCTTCCTTATGTTCAGGTTAATTTATGTGATGTTTTTGTTTGATTTTAAATCTCTAAAAGTTTTTAAACAAGACAAAGGCGAAACGGACATTTGAAACAAAACACATCGTTGAATGTTATTGCACCGGCCGCTACCTAATTCTTTAACGTTCAGATCACCGATGCATGAATTCATATTGCATCGCGGTTTTTATTGTCGACAAAAGGTTCTCAGTCGTATGCAAAAACCAGACTCGTACCACAGAGCTAACTGTGTACTAGACATTCCTAAATTATTTTTAATGTTACCTATCGTGTTGATGGTTTGGTTTTTAACAATTTTTTATAAATGTCTTCTTAAATGTATATGTCTACGTAACACTGGTGTGTGGGTTATTAATCCGTACAATGCTAGTGCATTCAACGGTTAGTACCGTTGACACCGACGGAATCAAAGTGCAATCATCCATTTATTATCTATTTTTTATACTTATTACAAAAACAAAGTCCCCTCATATATGAGCCCCCTTTTCTCAAAATCCACTGCACGGATTTTTATAGGGTTTTAACTGAAAGATAGTGCAATACTTTGAGAAGGTTATAGTCAATAGTGCATTACGATTTTATGTCAATTTACTGAAATATAACGATTAATGTTAAAAAAATCTCGCCTGCTGGGGGCTTTCCACGCGGGCGAAGTCGCGGGGGCACAGCTAGTTGCTTAATAAATTTAGTGTTCTAACTGCACTCGTCGGGTTTGATTATTTTCGCTACCCCTCCCCCTGACTGTACTCACGGTTCATACTGTACTTACTGTACAACTGGTTAGTTCGAAAAAACTTCTTTCGGTGAAGGAAAACGTCATGATGAAACCTGCAAACTTGAGAGTTCCTTATAATGTTTTGAAAGGTGTGTGAATCCGCACTTGATATGCGTGGTGAACTATGCCATCAAACCTCCTCAATGTGAAAGAAGACCCCGGCAGTGGGACAAGCGTGGGATGGGTTGATGATGATTTCATATTGAATCTTTTTCATTTTAGACTTTTTTTGTCATGACAAAAATTGGTTTCAGTTCTCACACTGTTATTATTTCGTAATTTATTTCCTCTAGTTAAAAAGTAATTTGGCGGTATGACAGTACACGTAAAAATAATTAGATGTAATCCTATGTTAACAGATGTTTCACTGATAAGTTATTTTATTTTCAATTGCAAAGTTATATTATAACATTTACATATTAAATTACAGACTACCTTTTGTTGATATCATATTAAAATTTTAGAAACAAATCGGGGTTGTTGTCTGTCACTAAGTAATAATAACCACGTTTAAAACCGAGACTTTTTAGTGTGTTTGAAAATGCTGCAATGTGTTATTTGGTTCCCATTATGCTTCAAAGAATTTTATCGTGTCATTTCTATTTTACATTTGCTCTGTGGAATTCCATCAATAACTCTTATGTCATTTGTATGTTTTGTTTTGTTTGTTCGTTTCGAGTTACATTGTTAAAAAATCGTGATGTGATAGTGTTAATATATTTTATTATTGCGAATCCTGGTTGAATGCCGCTACATAACTAATTTATTATCATAGTAGCTGACCCTGCCAATATTGTTAAATTGTTTTCCACTAAATTTAAACCAAATTAAGATAAAGATTAAGATTAAGACCTCATAGCCTACTTAGTTTAGGTAGTGACCTTGCCTTCGATGCGAGGGGTCTCGGGTTCGATTCCCGGCCGGGGCAGATAAATATTTGTTTTCGGTCATGGGTGTTAGTGATGTGTTATTTGTGTTGTCTATACCACCCGCGACACAGGGAATCCTAGTGAGTGTTTAGCGTTTTTAATCTAAAATTAGGCCTATGTCCAAAAGACCTCTAAAGGCTGATGGATGGGAATTTTTTTTCTTCTCTTGTCAAAGGTTGTCATGTTACCTTAGCAACAAGGCGGGAGCTATCCATATTACATATATTAAATTGTAAACTGTAAAAAAAATTGAAAGAATATGGCTTAACATATTTGGTGATGATTGAGTTCAAGGTATCTTATATTGTAAAGATGTGTTTTTTTTAATGATTTTATATCAAAATAATATGAAACTTTAACATTGAGAGTTCCTACACTGTAGACTGGAAACTGTAATACTGGAATACTTGTGCAAATCTACACAGCGCTATAAAGCAGCTTGTTCCAGGCAAAGCGTTGAATCGTATCTGGAAGCGAAACACTAAGCTAGCTACTGTACTGTTTCTTTACAAGTATGGGCATATTACATCAATATGTATTTAAACGTAGTATTGTCCGTGTGTGTGGCTCTCATACATTACAACGGTGAGGCTCTCTCGCTTATATTCGCATTACGGACAACATACTGCCGACGAGTCGATGTCCTTTGTGTTTCTGGCAAAAAAGATCGGTCAAGTTCATTGTACAGTCGGCTGGAGCTGTGCTTTACACGGTGCATTTTAATTTTGTTCCAGTTTTCATCACTTCTAGACTAAAGATTTAGATGTAATGTTTCTAAATTTAAATATATTTTTTTAGTTATTCGGATGAAATTTGGTGTAGGGTATATGTAAGCTAAGTTTAAAACTTTACAGAGGCCAACCATGTAGCTTAACAAGCCCTATGTTGTATTTTCAATTACCATTTCTGTAGAATACTGACTACAGCAAATCAAGCAGAGAATATATTTACCTATTTCTTAAAATAATTTATAAATCCAGTCATACAGAGAAATACAGTATTTTTGGTTTCTCATTAATTTGATGCCTTATTTGTACATAAGGCACCTTGTGTTACCAACCACTCAATTTAGATTGACATCGCAAAGCTTTACATATTCTTACAAATTATTTAAAGAAGTATTCCTTAAGTTAATTGAATATACGGTAGGCGTATAAAATCTTATCTAATTGGGTAGTCGTTCATTAAACCGTGTTTACATTAACAATCTTCGTTAAAGGGATTCCAAATAAGTTCACATCTATGGTGTGTGCGGGTTCACTCGATCACAGATCAATTGGGCAACGCTTGTCGTCACGACTGTAGCTGACGTAATCACGGGTCGATGGCCTTCTGTGACACATCACTGCTCTGCTCAATTGTACATGCAGGGTACTTGAATACTAAGATGAGGTTAGGTTTCGCTGACTCGATAGAATTATGAACTTACAGGCATTTTTGGTACGTTTCAAATTATAAACGGTGTTAGATTTCATCGAGATTAGAGCAACGCTTGGTTTGTACGAACATAATTTATTACATCGAAAGCTCGATAAATATTAAGTAAGGGTAACAAATCCATTATATTACTTTTATCTCTTTTGGTTCACTCCAAGGATAGCTCGGTCCAAAAGTGTAGTGTTTACAATTAAATTTATTCGCTGTACGTTAAATAATTCAGCGATAACAGGATGGCAAATGGAAATATTTGCGGTTCGCACAATCAAATATTGGTTGGAAAAAGCTAAGAAATTGAGTGTTTTGGGTGTTCCCCTATCTTGGTCAATAACTTACCGAACGAATTTCACGTGTTATCGAGGGTAATGTGCAAGTGTTGCTTTTTACATATTGTATGAACATAAAAGATAAAACAAATTCACTACCACAGATAAATTGATTATACATGCTTAAATAAATGCAGATTGATTGAAAAATTATTAGATCTATATCAACGCAATACATAGTGTCTCAGCTGTGCGCTGTCATTTGTAGTTCCTCCTTGCCAGCGCGTCGCTACCACGTCTATTGATTGAATCGAACAGTAATAAAATTGACACCCTCCTTGTTAGCAAGTGTTATGATTTTTACGTGTTTCGCTTGCTCTGGCGAAAAGTCAGTGACAAATGGAACTCTCGGCTTCATTCTTAGCCGGCAGCACCTTGATACTTTATCTATTGTCTATTGGCAACAGGGAACAGTTACTACCAAGTGGTCTATCTGCTTGTTTGTGTGATATGTTAAGGATAGGAGAATAAATATAATAACAATTGATACTCGGTATCGTTCGATACAGTATATAACTTATTTTTAGTCTTATTTGGTTTAAACCGGCGTGGGTTTACATGTTTCTATTGGTGAACATTTCTTTGCAGTTCGTTTGGTATTCAGTCACATAGAACCTAAGCCTGACTTTTAAGTTTTCTAGTCATATTGTTTATTCTATTAAAAATAGTTCTTCTAAAAATTGTACTTATTGTGATAATTTTTGTTCGCAGGCAAGCCGGAAGATCTCAAAATGCGGATATCTGTTCGTAGCGCCTGGGTGGGACTTCTCCAATCCGCTCTACAGAACAAAGGTAATTATTAATTAAATAAAGTAATTAATATAATAAATTTGATAAATAATAATCAATTACATGTACCATCCGAAGTAGGGAATCGTTCAAAAATTCTACAAGAGGTCACCTATACAACTCCCACTCCATAGTTGCTCCACTTAGTAGATTGGTTACGATTGATGGTTTAGTAATTATCGGCTATTGATCGCTAGGTACCTAATCACTAATCAGACAACATAACAATCTCAAATGGTATAAAGGCAAAACATGAAAGGTGACCTTACCATAAAGGTTCCAGAAGTATCCTCGATACTAAATAAAGAAAAAACGTCTTCGTTTATAAACAAGATATTATATTAAGCATCATAAACTAAGGTCACATTGGCAGAGATCGGTGTTCGTCTAAAAAACGAATCATTAGACCCTAATCGTTGTTTCGCGGAACCCTAATGTTTATCGAAGGGGAAGTTATTGTTGGTAACTGTTTTTTTTGTATGTATTTATTGCAGTTCTTTATTGGATGGGTTTAGAATCTGAATACGATGTTATGTGATACCTGCCTCGGATACATCGACATACGGATCCATCCAAAGATCTTTAACTTCAAGCGCGACGTTGGCTTCTTATACTGCATGTAGAGTGGTCATCACCACTCTAAAAGCCATCTAACTACCATCGTAGCTATCATTCTCTAAAGCCAACTAGTTACCATCGTAACTAGTTGGCTTTTTCCCGTTTGTGCGAAATGAAATGAAATTTTATTCGAACTTTTTGCAAATACTATTCGATAGTCTGTTTACTCTATCCCTTCTGCAAATCCCTAGCATAATTAGGCCGTGGAAGAAGTGGGAAGAAACTACAAATAAGTACATTGTCAAATGCATAGTTTATTCACGACGACTTTTAATTAATAAAAAAAAGAAATTATAGATATTGCTCTAGTTTCCATCTACATACCTAACATTTACCTGTTCACCTTTCTACGTAGTTTAAATCTCACGTAAGTTTCTGACGCTCAATTTAAGAAACTTTAATCGATATTGTTGTTCACTTAGCTTTCAATATAGAGTGTCCAGCGCTATCAATAAAGGAAGGATAATTTATCGTCGCATTGACGGGGGCAAGGAGAATGATCGGTAATTATATCGTGCACCTTAATACCAGGTGGTAAGGTGGAAATTGAAAGTGTATCGACAATACATTGTTGTACACAAGAAATCCAGGGAATAATTAATATTAATCAGCTGACAGTGTCCGTTATGAAAAATAATCCAGTCTTGTGTAATTATTTTGACATGCCAGAGTTATAGAAGAACCTGGTATATGGATTGAGTTTATATTTGGAATACTTGCAAATATTTTTCATATTCATAGCCGACCTATAGACGTTTGGAAAATATCAGCGAAGTATTGCCGTCCTGCTTATCACAAGCTCTAACCTTGCAAACAAAACAAGTAAAAAAATCAACAGTAACTTTTAGAAGGCTGGTGTTAAGATAAACACAGAACCCTGACTGGTGATATAATCTAAGCATAACAACACACCGAAGTCTTTCTTGCCTTCCGAACTACGTAACCGCTCAAAAAGCTTGTCTGATAACGGTCAATCAGCTAACATACGATTCTGCCCGATGTTTTTAATTCCGTTGATCACTTATGAGCTGCAGCTGTAAACACTTCGGTGGTGGATTTTGGTGATAATGGAAGAAAATATCTGTGCCACAATCCCGCCTTGCAGTTTACACATGTAAACGAGTGAAGAGTACTTTTAATTGAAAGTCGTGCATAGAACTTAACAAAATGAAATTCTCGTTGCAAACTCAATGTTGTCTGTTTTATTTATAACACGTCAGTACCGCCAAATCTATATATAAAAAATTCTCGTGTCACAATGTTAGTTGCCATACTCCTCCGAAACGGCTTAACCTATTTTTATGAAATTTTGTAAATTTTGCAAAAACTACACACAACCCCCAATTTTCACCTATCGATCACCAACCCTTATTTTTTACCACCACTTTTATATGGCAAAACAACGTTGACGGGGTCAGCTAGTACTAAATATATTATCTCAATCATGTAAATCTTTGGTTATATTCGGTTCAAAGTTCTTGTTTATAAGATCGGTGTATCTAACAACAAGCAGAGCTGCGCAAAGGTCAACCAGATCCCGATGATCGTTCAACTCATGTTTTGCTCAACATTTAACGTATAGATTCTGTTTCAACGTATACCTGACTCGTTGCCAAATACATACTCACTCTGAGCGTATTTGAAAATAGGCAGCGGCTATATTTGCACAGGTAAAGTCGGTTAAACTGTAAATATGCTCGACAATAAATCATAGAAATACACAATGTTACATTCAGATTTAACTCATTCCAACAATTCCGAGGCTAATCCACGACAATTTGTCTAAATCCCGGCTTATTTACGACGCAGGCGCAGCTTAAAGAATTGCCTTTTTCATCGGCAACGAAGAAATATTGTAATATTATTATGCAAACGATCGAAAAAAGGTTCTGTATCGGAACGTCGAAGATCTCGATAAGGGCCGGCGGGGGGCCGCGTTCCGGCGCCAAAAAGTGTCAAAAAAGATGCGCGGACGCAAGTTAAGAGTTAAGGCGTGAATTAAAGATGGCAGAACGTTATTAATCACTGCAATCGAATCGGATTTTGCGTTATCAATTCTCCTGTCGGGAACATTGGATGACTTCGTGTTTTTCGTTTTCGACTGCCCAAAATAACATTAACGATTTCGAGTTTCTAAAATCGACTGACGGCTACAATGTTGCAATTGTCATTGTTACAAACTATAGGGACAATTATAATGATGTCCAATGCCCAAGTAGACTTCACTACTTATGTGAGTTATGGATTCTGAGTAAATTAATCCCTTTGGAACTTGAGAAAATGATTTACGTCCAGTGGTTGTGATCTTTGTAGTATTAATTAATAAAATTATAATGATATTATTGAAACAGCATTAAAACTAGTCGGCCTTATGACACGTTCGAATATAAGAGCATTATTTATTGGGTAAACTATAATTAGAGAGTACGATCGTGGCATGCGCATACGCATCGGCGAACAATTGAACTGTGACAACTGCTGGCATTAACATAAACAGAAGGGGGCGTGGCAATCGATCTTTTTTTATGTCACGTTCTAGATTGCTTTGTGATTACACTAGCGGTTCTCTTCGGCTTTGTTCGTAAAGCTCTGGCCGACAATAATGGAGCTGGAAAACATCAAAGTGTCACTGATGAATGCAAAGTATTCGAAGGTGATCTACTAAGATTTGATCATCCGTTTTTTAATGTTCAATTTTACTTTGCTTCGTTGTTTTATTGCTCAATATCCTTCATAAACAGCTCATAAGTTCTGGTCATAATGCACATAATTGTGTTTTTATCGTCGTTTTAAGCGTGTAATTATATATCTAGTTTATCCATCCACTTTATCTGTAGTTTAGTGTATAATTTGACTCGAATATGTTTTAGCACGCGATCTAATTTGACATTCCGTTTGCCTAACAATTATTGATTATCTAGTCTGACATTCTAAACAAACTAACATATAATAACATGTTATCGTGCATGTCGGTTTGGCTCAAATGGTTCGCTGGTAGAGAATGCATTAAGCTTTAAAAAAGGCACCTTTAACCATGAAATGTTTACTGTGATCAATAACAATAAATGAATATCAAATCAATGTATACAGGTAAATCATTATTTCATTGGCTTCGTTTTCGTTTTATTTGAATTTCCAGAAAATATCATGTTGATGCATAATGTCAACAAAATTATTATTTGGTTTAAAAATAATTAATTACAAACACACAAGTGACACCACGAATAAGTCTAATGTACCTTAAAATGGCAGCAATTAATTAAAATCACAGTTCAGTACACAGCCGTGAACCCTATTCAAGATAGTATCTAAATGTTGAATGTTGAACATTAGTCTGGTTGAGTTTGAATGTCGATAGATAAAATATGAATTCCTTCTCGATTGCAACTTACCTCACTATGTAAACTATTTATGGCTAATAGAATAGTTAAGGTAATCCATTGATTATTTTTCCCAATTTATAATTATTTATTGGATATTATTTTCTTAATTTTAATCTCAGTTCTTTGTTACATTTAATTTGATCTGACATTGTTATAGTAATTGGTAGAACCGTGATAATTTATGTAATAAATAATTTGATTTACAAATAAATAAATGTTCGTTCACGCACCATTAAACGAATTATTAAGACGTAGTTATTGTGAATAGCGATAAAATATATTAATAGGCAAACATCTAAGCTATATTTATGCTGTCGGAAAAAAACATTAATCATATATGTCGGTAACTTTTTACGCATTGATTGAAGGCATGCAGGTTTTCTCACGATAATTTCCTTCACCGAAGCAAGTGTTAATTAATTTGTAACACACGCTGTGATTCCGTGATTCCAACGCAGGCTGTCCCGTGCAGGAGCCCAATGATCGGACCACTGGGTTATCACTGCATTTTGCAAGAGTATATTACTAGTATTTACCTGGGATAAGTGACCCAGTTGGGTAAGTCTGACTTCAATATACCTCTGCTCTTGAGGAAGTAGGTTTTCGAATAGTGTGTGTTATCACTGATGACTTACGACTTAACTTTTGACTACGGTTTTAAGCGCAGAGTGCCTGAAGTTGGAAACAGCGTGCGAGTATGTACAAGGACGAACCTAGCAGTGATTCCAAATCTCATTGAGATGGATAGTTCCAATAACATTTCAATCTTAGTGAAATTTCAGTCAATACAAGTATAAAAGCATCACATCACGGCATCGAACGTTTATTGGCAGCGTTAATCGCGATTGGATCCAAAACCAATCGTTATATAACCGACGTGAATGCCTCTACCGCGTGAAAACGCTTTCGTGCAAAATTGCAAATCATCTGCAGCCAGCGCTTCCGCGGCTTATGATGGAATTCACATAAGATTATGGTTTGTTTCTTTATATTTTTATGACATGGATTTTACGAATGGACGCTATATTAATATGTGTCTGAGTGTGAGAAGATTTTGACTAATACGAAAGTGTACAGAGTAGCTACAGTGTTTACGCGCCAGGAAAGAGAAGTATAGAATTGTTAGCTACAGGAACAAATTTAACCATGTTGTAAAGTGATGCTTAAGTAAAATATATTAGGAAAAGTATCAAGTTATTATATGCTGGAGGAATTAATTGAAATGGTTCGTATGTAAATCTGATGGCACACTTCCGAATGCAAGGCTACTTCACGGTAGAAATGGGTGTGGCGACATATCTCCTATTAAAAACCGTAAAAACCTACAGGTATCGTACAAAACAGTAATAGTACATGTATTGGGCGTATGCGGGTGTAACTGTACGCGAGGTTCCGTGTTAACTTCTCGCCTGGGGCAATCGATTCAATGACGAACGCTTGTTTATACATAAATGTATCTACTGTATACGTGCTCGCCACCCGCGGACCTATACAAAACAAAAAATGCGGCTATGTAGGTGTACATTGTTTTTTCTTTGAGTCTATGTAAGAGAGAACCGATTGCTGCTTCCTATAAATCATGTACAGCTATGTATCTTATACCATTGCCGCTGAGTAGCCAAGTAGTGCAAATTGCACGCACGACTAGCCTGCACTATTTTAACTTCACCGCTAATTCAACGCTTGGCTTTACTTTGTGCTACTTGGAAACGATGAAAATACTTATAAAAGTAATATTTACTGTTATATAAGTTGAAGCAGTGATAGCTTAGTGGT
>DWPQ01000670.1:0-15011 GCA_018251795.1 Perichares adela | reverse complement strand
GCCATCTGCCAGTGAAAGTCCCATCGAAATTAGTCCAGCAGTTCCAGAGATTACCCGGAACAAACAGACAGACAGACAAAAGTTTTAAAAACTGTTGTTTTGTTATATGTACATACGTATTTAGTAAAAAGCGGTTATTTTAATATTACAAACAGACACTGCAATTCTATTTAGTTGTGTAGACTATTTTTTTCTTTAATTTAGTAAACAAATTCTAGTTTTCACTACTAATCGTCCTATTCCAAAAGCTGACTAAAGGAACGAATGGAAATTCCTACCAAACTATTGTTGTAAAGTAGCGAAGCTGAATCATGTAAGTTACACCGCCGGTACATAAGCCGCTTTGGTAAATGACGTCTAGACGTGGAGCTTCTGAGTGTTTCAAATAATGGGTTCATGAATTTGTACCCTTCGAGCTTGTACCGTGAAAAAGTTTCCTAACATTCGAGGGACAAATTGAAGCCGACAAGTTTTTTAGGGATTTGGACGTTCGATGAAAATAAAGAATCGATAGGATCACACACGAGTGTCTCTATCTGTTCGTGTATTACAAACGTCTTAGCCAAATTGATGAAGTTGTTTCAAATTGATGAAGATGTTTCAAATTGATGAAGATGTTTCAAATTGATGAAGTTGTTTCAAATTGATGAAGATGTTTTCTTAACACATATTAACTAGTTTTGCCCGCGGCTCTAACACGTGGAAATTAGTGTGTCGGAAAGTTTTTCCCGTTAAAATCCGTATCTCGAGGGAATTCTAACATAAAAAGTAGCTAAAGTTACATAACTACATAACTAGTTATTCAGCCATTCCAGTACATAACTAGTTATTCAACCAGCCATTCCAGAGATGAGCCGGAACAAACAGACAGACAACTATATATTATTTTTGTGCATGTACCGTGTACACATACAAGTACATATGCATATAGTAAAAAGCAGTTATTTTAATATGACAAACAGATAATTTTATTTAGTTGTTTGTGTCGAACATTGGGATAAAAAATATAATTATATCAATAACTAATATATATACTTTCCTGCGCATGATCTTCTTCTATCTTTCCCAGCTTTCCGCGACGTGTAGAAGAAGAAGAAGAAGAAGAAGAAGAAACATTTATTCATTCAAAACATCCACAACTATATATGACAAAAGAAAATAATACATACAGATATATAAATAATTAGTGAACCACCCTCGCTACGCTTTGGGACCCGAAGGAATCTCGGGATAAAAAGTAGCCTGTCGTTTCCCGAGCTCAGTTCTATCTTCATACTGAATTTCATCAAAATCGGTTTAGTGGTTTAGGAGTGAAAGCATAGCAGACAGAGTTACTTTCGCATTTATAATATTAGTAAGGATTTAAACCCTTTAAAAGATATTCAATATTTGAAAAATATGGGAGGGAAAAGAAAACTTTCAAAATGCACCCCCATTGGTCAATGATGTCCTGTGAACTTGGATTTATCAGTGTGTAATGTACTGGACCATTGTTTGGCCTGTACTAGTATTACTGCAAACAGGAAAGGTTGATTTAGACTGAAGGATGGGTTGAGCCCCTTACACCTTGTACTCATGTGGTAACTTAATTTGTCAATTGCTTACAATAATGTTTGTTAAATTGTTCTATAGGTATTGTTGGTGATGAAGATGAAGCAAGGAGATTGGATCAAGTGAATAATCTTGAGAATGAACTGGTGGTCTCAAATGATTCAGACTCCGACCAAGACAATAATGATGAAGAGCCCAGAGACAAGAAAAAACGACATCATAGAACCACAAAGGTATCTAAAGAAGAAAAAGCAGAAGCTAAGAAAAAGGAGGTTCTAAGAAAACATCCCTTGAGTGTACAGTTATCTGTAAAATTGCAAGATGGCACTGCTGTAAATCTAATTTTTGCATACTTGTTACATCTTAAAATCGTCGTAGTCAACCTGAGTATGTCTCTCCCAAAGCCTGTTGTAGGTGTTTCAGCTGCAGATGTTTTAAGCGGTGATTGTATTTTAAATGAACTATATTCTGAAGACAATGGCAGTGACTCTCCACATCCAGCGACAAGCTATCTGTTAAAAAATGCAGGAGTATCTGAAGATTTTCCACATTTCATTTCTGAACTTGGTAAACCTTACATTTGGGCTCAAAGAATGTGTGGTTTGGATTTTATGGCAATGACAATTGATGATAAAAAAGTTACAAAATATTTGGAGCCATCCCCTAGCTTAAGTGTGGCATCTGTAGAAAATTTTATTTTTACATTGAAGAGAAGATTGAAAGCTAGAGTAGAGTTAATGACAGAACTGCAAGATCTTGAATGTGGTAAAATATTACCTGTAAAGAGTCCAATACGTTTGTCAGGCTCATTGACCCAATGGCAGTCTGTGAGTTGGGCTGAATATTGCCAAGCGTCATCAACATCCTATTTAGTTTCAGAAGGTCTAGTGAATAGTGATAACATGTTGTACAGAGCTATTATAACACGACAGTCTGCGAAATTGGTGGCTTTGGTAGCAGTTAGTAGCAACTACCCAAAGAAAGCGCCTATATTTTCTTTAACTCTACATTGGAACGGAACTCACAATGCGAGTAGTAGTGATGATTTGAGGGATGTAGAAAGAGTGATCAATACTAATTGGAATACACAGGAGTCCCTAGAATGTCCCACATTGACTGCACAAATGACGAAACTACTGACTTGTTTAGATATTCTCTTAGAAACATCTGGATCCCCAGAGTTTCCGCCAGATAAAGTGATATTACAGCCGGTGCGTGGACGCAATCGCGCTAAACCATACAAATTTTTAGATCAAGGAATGGGTGTGTTTGTACACTACTGATTTATGTGCTGTAATTTTTCATGTAAACATAATATATTCCCAGTCATTATAATTGAGTTATCATGCTTTTATTGGTTTAAAAATGTCTGGGTGTACATTATAATTTATTTAATAAATAAACGATGACAGTGATTTAACTTGTTTCTTTCTAACATTTACAAAATAATATGCCAATGTCCAGATGTTAAAATAACTATTTATTGAAACAAAACAAGGTAATTTTATAATACAACAGTCTTTATTCTTATTTCAGTAAAGCATTAATTAAACATAACTTTTAGGAGAAATCATAATCATGATCACAAATTGGTGAAGTGTGAAATAAGAGTGTTACTAGAAAATATACAAAATGTTACATTGAATATTCTCGTGAAATAATACTATAACATAAATCATAACTTAACCTAAAAATGCGATATTGTTATTGGTCGATAATGAGATCTCTATAGCAGGTTGTCCATTAGATATTACTTCATAATTTCCGCTTATACACTACAAATTAGTAATCACTAATGTTAATGCGACATGTTTTGTGAGTCGATCGCTACAATTCCTAATAATATTTTTTACTTTTTTTATGTATCTTTATTACTAATATAAATCTCTATTAATGTTAGAAGAAATTAAAAGAGAATGAATACGAAAAGTGCATCCGTCATTCAGTAAAAGCTGTATGCTACTTCTTGGTTTATCTTGTACTAAATCATCTAAATTATGAATCATTTATTATAGGTACAACCATTTATTTAAAAAGAGATACTAGTGACACAGCTATTTAACATTTTCGATCCAGTAGATCTAGTTACCAGAATGTCCAGTGCCCTAAAACAAATTTATCCTTTCCACATTACCTATTTTCCAGAAATTTCCTGTTGATGCATATTATGGGGAGGATAGTCCGTACAGTTAACGAAATATATTACTTGTTTGAAATAATAAAATAAGAATATACCAATTAGTTTGCTTTCACCTAAACTGGACATTCTCGTAAGTAGACTTCTTGGGCCGAAACATATTGAACTACTTATCTATATTGATATTTAAGCATTTCTAAGATATACACTAAAATGTTTAACGATACCATAATTTGCTTTGTTTACAAGAAATCTGCAATTTGCTACACATAAAAAAATATAACTCACTATTGCAATCTCTGGTAATTATCATCGCTAAACAACAATTGTGTATGATCATTTACCTCTAATTGATATCATTCACTTATTCCTTTTATACACTTTTTATATGATAAATTGTTGTATATAGTTTTTCACTCATTCATACATGACAACAAAATAAAATCACTTCTCATCTTGCGTCCTGTGTACTTATTTCTAACGGTTGCATATTGCATTATGAGATCCCGGCCTCAAGTTTTACATCCATAATTTTCCGCGGCCCCACCTTGAGGCAATTGAGCCGCCTTTGCACTGCATCTCGATCTGTAATTTGAGTACATACATATAACGATAATCAACTGTACCTTACAATATTTAAAGACAGGTAGTAAAAGGTTTTTCTCTTTCCTAGCCAGCATTGACATTCAAAGTTAATGCTTTGACATAATGTAAGATAAAGCAAATCGATCACTATCCTGTGGTGTATGAGGCTCTATCCATACTGAGTCCAAACAAACCTCTATTGAACCTGGTAAATCCCAATAATACTTGTGAGACCCTACCAGCTTCTTTATATACATAACTTCCGTTACTGGGCTTAGCATTCAACTGGAATTAAGCATAAGGTGTTATTATGTGTACGATGACTGCGCGGATCTTGCTTATTGTTATAGTGTATTATGGTTAAGTTGTCAAAGTTTGTGATCGATACTTACACTTGGAGAGCGTGGTGCGGTGTTGCGGGTGCAGGGGGTGTCGCTGCACCAGCGAGTGCAGTAACACTTGCGCGGACATGTAGCGTCGCTCGCACTCCTTCATGTCGCCGAACAGCTCCTCGATGGCCGCCATCTGGCACTGGACAGTTACACCGTTACAATATTAGCTCACTCTCTTACTCATTATCGGAAATGCATAGATTTACGGGAAGTTTAGGTAAATAATAGTGGAGTATAATTTACTCAGTAAGAGCTGACGAACAGAACGGTGTAAATGCTTAAAGTTTCCTAAATTCACATCTGACGAATAGTAATATTCTCGAAAAAACAAAACAAAATCGAAATTTTATTGATCTTTTCGTTGTAATTTTTTCTGCGTGAGTAAGATAATAAAATAATGAGTAAAATGTTAATACTCGAGGTTATGAGCAGGGTTGTAACGGAAGTGGTTTATTCGGAACCGAAGTCGGAATCGGAGTTATGAAATTTGGTTCATCGGAGTTGGAACCAGAATTGGAGGCGGTGTTGATGGCAGAAAAGTGATGTGTGAGGGCAGGCTTAATAAAATAAAATATAACCTTCGATTAAAACTTCCGATTTAGACGTTTCGGAACCGGAATCGAATCTCCGTAACATTTTTGAGGACTACTATTACGATGGTTTCAATTAGAACAGTATTTCTGAACTAAAAAAATATTGTAGAAAAAAAACACTAATCTTACCATTTCAATGGCGTGTTCATAGAGTATTTTGTCGCAGACGGCGGGAGTGATGCCGGCCTCGTGCAGTCTGCGAGACTCGTTCACGATCCATTTGTACTTTCCGTTCATCAGGGATACAACTGTAATGTAATATAAGAGTGTTAGTCAATGTATTTCGTTGGTTATTTCTAACAGTTGGTACTGTCTGATATGGTACGTGATATCAATGGCTAATATAAAAAGTGTAAGAAAAATGTTTTTAGTATAATTACCGTTGCGCACTTGCGGCGTGGGCTGCAGCGTGCGCTCGCGGTAGTGCGCGGCGGCGAGGCGCAGTCCGGCCGCCAGCGCCTGCATCGCTTGTACCAGCAGCCCCAGCCGAACGCTCTCGTTGCAGCGCTCTATATACAAACATACACGTGGACATCAGTTGACGAGAACAATCATAGATTATCAATGTCAACATTATGGAACGCATAAAGCGGTGAAGTACCCTCTAACCCTTAGAAAGGACACACTAATGATTCTTTTGAGCTCACCTTCGGATGTGTCCATGAGCGCGGCGATGGGCGCGCCGCACGACACCGCCATGTCGGAGAGCAGCTCCGCCAGCATCAGGACGAAGTTCAGCTGCGAGAACACTTTGCTGTGCTCCTCCTGTTACGAATAACACATTCATTACTTTTGCTAGAAGATGCTCTAACTCTTGCGTCCGTGACGTGATAGAGTAAATGTTGAGTAATTGTTCGTGTGCTAAGTCGTACGTAGTACGTGCGTACATAAACGTAAGTGGGCGTGTATGTGTGCAAGAGCGCGCAACTTTGTTTGCATGTGATGCGGGCGATTAGAGCCCAATATTAAATTTTGTGTTATTATGGTTTGTGCGAGCTTTGTTTGGTTTGAAATGTGTCTACGCTAAAGTCCATAAATATTTTGTGTGTGTGTGTAAGTACGTACAGCTAGGATGGTCTCCTCCTGCAGGTTGGGTATGTAGACGGGCGGGTCGTGCGGCAGTTTGAGTCCACGCAGCAGTTGCTCGGGCAGCGCGCGTTTTGGTGACGCAGCCTCGCCGCTCGCCTTCAGCGCCAAGGACACCGGCGGTGAAGAGCCTGCAATCAGATTCCGTTCAGGCGAGTTCCCTGTGTTTTTTTCTTGGTAGTTCGATGATATCTCCATTATTACTGGTAATAGAGCGTCGCCTCAGTAGCTTGAGAGTTATGTTAGTCGTAGTCACGCCTCGCAAGGAGAGTTTTCTATAGTGAAGTAATTTTTTTTGCCGACGGGTAACTATTGTAGCGACGAGATCAAATATAATGGACTACGCACATGGACACTATTCGGTGACGCACGAGCGTCGTAGAACAAATCGAGCGTATGTATTAATATTTTTTTACGTTTTTATAAAGCATCAATCAAAGTGATAATGAACAGATTTATTTACAAGCTAAATATTCACCATTAATATTGCTTTATAGTATTAAAGCATATTCCGAAACCTTACGATAACAAGATTGAATAAATATAGGATAAATATGTGCAAAGCAAAAGTGCCTAATAAAGTGTGACAGAGTAAAAAGAATACAACGCTTTGGTTACGTCGCTAAAATTGGCGAGAAAGTTGAGTAAACTGAATTATGGTATACAAAATTAAAATTCAATGGCATATCACTCAGTCAAAGGTACAGGATCTATAATTAATGTGAAGTTTACGATATATTCGATATTGACTGGTTTACATTTTACACGTACGAGTTATATTTTGGTTTTCAACAAACTATTCCTCTGTGTATCTATACATCAGCAGGATGTATCATAAATGCATCCCTTAGTATAGGTAACTATATGGTAACACATCGTTAAGAGAATAATAATAATAATAGTAATACATAAATATGCGTATTCAGGTGAGTATGATATAAGTTACCTGAACGGAGCAGTGGTGGGTTGGTGGGTGACACTTGCCACAGCGAGGGCGGCGGGGAACTCCCGGAGGCGCTGCGTCGACGGGTCGACGGAGGGGTCCCCAGCGTGTATGGTACCTGGAAGTATATACATACATTTATTACATCATTAATTTCGTCTTCAAATGGTCATGTAAGAGGCCCCGTTAATTGTGAAGTAGAATAAGAAAACTAACGAACGAAAAAGAATCATTTCTCGTTTCTTAATGACATGTTGTAAATATTAATTACATAATAATAATATGCGACCACAAAGATAATTCCCTCATACTTATATTTATTTAATAAAACTTATTGTACTATCTGTGAAACATGTTTGAATGTTTAAAATGTAGTTTAATCTTGTTAAGTCCAGAGCGATATATCATGATAAGCGACCAATTATTTAAATTTGTATCTATGTTGTATATGTATATAATTTATCATTCGATAAAAATGTTAAGAGTTTACACATTTATTGGAAACTAAGTAACCCGCTCTCATATGAAACTCAGGGACCCCATAAAAAACAATTTCGTGCGTTTAATTTTTAATATTGATCGATATTGAAAACCTGCATCAGACTTCGAAGTCACTCATACATATAAATCGAGTCAGGAATAAATACACTTTTATTAAGTTACATGGAATATTCAATGACGAACTTTATTAATTAAAAACAAAACCTAGACAAATAAATATATAATGCTTAAAGACATCCATGCATCAAAACGCTATATTTCCTATAAATATGTTAAAATGTAGTCTATGATATACAAAGGTATAGTTATGAATTTTTAAAGACCTGTATATAAGTTCACAATTGTCACTTACGGATGGCGGCGAGAGCGATCCGATGTTGGTCGTATTTCGATTGTGATTGGGTCGGAGTACGTCGATGGGCTGCGACCTCGGCACGTTCGACGTCACACCGATCGGATTCTGAAATAACAGATATTGTGTTCAACGTTTACCGTTTGTATTTTTTTAATGTGAGTAATTTTTAAACCTGATTAAAAATGGAAAACTAGATTCATACATTTTTAACTACTTCCGGTAAACGTTAGGCTTCTTTTCGCATAAGGCTTAAGCTGATTATTAACTCTGAACAAACGCAGATTGATAATGTTCACGTTCGTAATCCATTATCTTTCTGGCGTCATTTGTCTAAACCCTGACCTGAAAATTATAAATTTTACAATACGAGCGTGTGTACATTGCCTAAACTTTTCATAGTAGGTACTAGTAAATTTTAAATATTAGTTGTTTGGATTTGATTCTTGTATTTGAAATTTAATTATCTTGATTAATTATTTTTTTTATAAAATTTGTAAAGCTGATATCGCTACGCAAAAAATGCGATTGTACAGGAGAGCCATTTTTTGTGAACGTTAACACCCATTAGTGTTAAGATGTTAAAACTAAATTGAAAAACTCATAAATTATAGTCAATAATCAAATTTAGATTTCAAGAATATGCATTGTAGTATATTGTGATACTAATGACACAATAATATAGTTTTACAAATAACCGTGTTTCAACTTTATGCGCGAGGGAGGTGCCGAAGTGTGTGTGTGTGTGTAACTAACCGCGTGATGCGGCGGCTGCACGGCCGGCGGTGCGGGCGGCTGTGCGGGCAGCGCCAGTGAGCGCGGGCGCGGCGCAGCGTCCGAGGCGGAGGAGGCGCCCGAGCACGAGGAGGCGCTCTCGCCCGCCTCCACCACCACGAAGTCCTCAGCGCCGGCCCACTGGCCCGACGACGAATCCGCAACTACTGTTACAAACGACATGCTGTACTTTGCGCAAAACTTTAGTGACATCTGATCCTTATGCGATAGCGTAATCCATAGATTGAGAATACCATAATTATCTTGTAGATTTCAAAGTTTAGATTGTTTAATATTAAGTAAATAAAATACTTGTGTTGATGAAAATTTGTTTAAAGAATGACCGTACTGCAGAGATAAACCAAACCAGGCTTGACAGGTGGAGAATGCCATCTATCAGGCAGCAGTTTAAGTTTGCCCCGTTTGTTCGCTTATTTATGAATAAAGAAATTTGGAAAAAAATAATCTCCAGTTTAATTTCTATATAAAGTTGCATAACTTGTATTGTTTGCAAGCGAAAGGGAACATTGCAACTCGTGTACAGTATTCTGTTTGTACGTATACGTGTATAACTGCACAAGACGGTATGTTTATAACGTAAACATACAAACCGTTGGAGGTGGGCTGTTTCCGGGGCGGCAGGGAGGCGGGCGGCGGCGCGCGCGGCGCTGACGTGGACGGGGCGCCGCTGCTCGAGCTCGTTTCTGTCACAACGATACTATTCTCGTAAACCAAATACAAAACGGGAAATTTTCAACTCGACTGAATAAATAAAATTTATAAAAACGAATGATGCATTTTTAATTTCCCGAGTCGCAGTCGACACGTTTTAAGTGAGATAATTTTGGCTGAAGATCAGTATTTAAATGTAAGAATGCGTTCACAGAGTGAACTCCCACTCACTACCATTACACTCCCATTAAAAGGGTTTAGTGATTGGCAGAAGAATGAAATAACGTTGTCTCGATTCTAAATTAAAATTATATAATTAATTTGTTACATATATTTGTTAAATAAAACGTCGCCGCCGATAGATTATATATGTTCAAGAGAGTATAAACTAAGTAAACTTATTGGTTAATACATTTATGTAACGTAATCGTAATCGTGATATGATCAACAACAATGTTCAATACAATTCAACAAATATATATAACAAATGTGTAATTAATTTCACAGCACACAAAAACCACGATACGACAACACAGGTGCGGATATAGATACATCTGATACATATAAAATTGAATATAAATGAATAAAGCATGCCAACATGTGCTAATTAATAAGTTAAATAGATGCGAGCGGAAATGAGTCGTCTAGTCCATAACATTTTTGAACCAAGCCATACTGCAGTCCGTTCGCGTGTTCACAAATATTCCTTTAAATATGAAACAAAACGAAAAAGACCAGAAAACAAAGCCATGCGATTAGAACAGTGGCTGAGTAGGGGCGTCTAAGTAGTTATAAACAGGGCCGTCTTAATACGTCACAATTATAGTTTCAGCTTATTTATGCTTCACCATCTATCTATACAAATTCATGGAAGCGATAAGCTATATATCTGTTGTTAATTAACAGAAGAACTTTCTATTTATGTAAAGTTTCCGCTCGGGATTTTTTCAAGTGCCCTTTGATACCGGGCACCGGGCCAACAACACATCGGCGAAGACGGCTCTGGTTAATGTGGTGTGTGTAGCGTTGCATCGTTTACAATAAACATTAAATCGATCAGCCCACCCCATGCATTGCCAAAGCGATATTAAACAGGCGAGGTATACCCTGGCTGGCCCACGACTCCCGTAGCAAACAGTTAGTATCGACTCGGCCTTCCGGATCGCCCTCCGATATGTCGGGCAGTTCCGAGTCCAAACCTAAACATCACAACCGTATCCATCGTTCAAAAATCCTGGACTAGATTGTTAATGCACGTGAAAACATGTCGGGTATTAAAATGTCAGTCGGTGCAACTAATTGAAATGATAAATGATTGTTAAATTATGTTAGGTGTTAGGTGTATCTGATAAGCGTGGCAATAAAGATGACATTTTTGGCAACTATGTCGTTACGGAGTTGTGACTGGCACTAAATAAGTAGGTTGCGTAACATTGAAAACTGTTCGTACGTGTATGTTTCTTTGTAAAATTTTCGAAGGGCCAAAGATAGAAATTGCAGGTAGTATATATTTGTATCTCAGATACGAGGGTATACGTCTAGACTTCTAGAAATTTCGAAAGCGTAAGAACAATGAAATGTGTTCGAGCGCGTGAGTCATTCGGTCGGACCGGGTTAAAGATACGCGACACGAACAAGCTGGCTGGCGGTTACCACTGACACGTGTTGACTGTGAAAACGTTGAAGGTGTTAAAGTGTAATTCGAAAACACAAATAACTAAATATAATCAATGATTCATTTGCATATAATTAACGGAGTAAACCGCAACTGCAAATCAATAAATATAAAATTCTCGTGTCACAGTGTTAGTTGCCAAACTCCTCCGAAACGGCTCGACCGATTTTTATGAAATTTTATATGTATATTCGGTAGGTCTGAGAATAGTTTGTAAACTTTTTTTTATACCCGTGAATGATAAGGGTGGCCCACCCCAACATATATTTTTTATTTTTTGGGTAAAATTTTTTCATCGTTTTTTATGACTGCATCAAAAAATAGATACAACCTTCAATTTCACCCTTCTATCACCAACCTTGAATTTTCTACAAATAATTTATATGGCCAGACAAAGTTTGCGGAGTCAGTTAGTTTAACTATACATGTAAATGAAACGAGTCACAAGTTCGTCGCTTGCACTCGTTGCACGGTGTAACGTATGATTTTGTTTTTATAGGTGCTTGTTGATACCTACTACATAAATTATCATTGTTGGGGGCGAGTTTGGATGCGCTTTTACGAACATAATAAGTAGTTTTAAAATTACAAAACCACAAACTAATTCATCCGCTCATTTATATAGTATACAGAGAATATAAAAACGGAACAGATGACTATTAGATACGTGAAACAGTTATCTTTTCCGAATTAACTAACCTTGAAATGTTCGAAAGACTGAACCGTATAATTATATGTGTATATTAACCATATAATAGAGTATATAGTTTTCCGTAAAGGTTATACGAGTCAGTATGTGAAATGATATAGCTGGTGAAATTGCAGGCAACAGCGAATGCGTTACAATAGTATTGTTTACTTGTGACGGAGGCGGTCCGCGGCCGTTGAAGGAACGGATGGTTGAAGAACACCTCGAAGGGCATGCGCTCGCGTGAGTTGCGTCTCAGCAGACCGATCAGCAGGTTGCATAGCTCCGGACTCGTGCCCGTTGGCATCCTGAAACCGAGACCACGAACTTACAACTATAATCAAAATCATTCAATCATGTTGGTATCATTGATTGAACGTCATATTTTGCTTCTACTTCAAATTAAAATTCATTTATTCGAAGTAGGTTTTTACAAACACTTTTCGAAAGTCAATTTACGCCATCGATTCAGCAAGTCCCTAGGATGAGTAGGCCCTAGAAGAAGCAGCGGCAAGAAACTGCCAGGGAGTATATTGGTATTTGGTACATGTATACGTAGATATGCATTCGAAAAAAAGCGGTTATTTTAATATTACAAACAGACACTCCAATTTCATTAATTTGTATAGATAGTGACAAATAATACATCAAAGGAACTTTATCGTCATTGTCGAATGCGATGTTCTTCTTATAAGTGGAATCCGGTGCGTTAACAATACACTTCCCAAAATCATACTCCATGCACGAAAAATTATATTTTGGCTTCTCTATATCCGCATGCAAATACATACTGTATTCTGGACCATCTGATATCTGATTAAACGAACAAAAACATATAAAAACACAATTATGTTTCAAACTCAGAAAGTTGAAAAGAACAGTAGAAGGTACTTCAGAGGGCAAACTTTAGAAAAATTCAACCACCGAATTAGACTTAGGTCGCTTACCGATAATGTCACGGGGAATGCTTGTACTGGAACTTGTCTGAGGGTAAAGTACAAAGTACATTCCACTTCATCAGCTGGCGTCACGTGTCCGCTGATTGGCTCCACACTTATTTGCAGATATTTCTTGACTGCGCTAATACTGTAATGCCAGTCGAAAAAGAACGTTGCGGATCCGTCGTTCTTTATCGTAAACGGTATCGTCCTCTCGTAGGTGGAGGCAGTCTGAACAAATGTAAATAGTGACGATGTAAATTTATAGAAGACTACCGGACATGGCAAACATTGTCAAGACAAGAAAAGCAGCGTACATCGACTGCAGTGCCACCTACTGGCTCAAATTGTATTTTCAAACAATCTGGAAACCTAATGAAATATAAAATTTCATACAAATCGATCCAGGCCTTTAGGATAAGTTAGTTTACCACACGTACAGAATAATCGTATACCTATATTGAGATTTTATACAAAACATATCATGCTTATAGATGCTTATAGACGAGGTGATCTTAACAGAGATTTATAGGAATTCTTTGGACATTCTAAGGATTATAGTACGTTTTATATAGAATTGCTAAATAAACCTGATCCAAATGGATGTTTGTAACTGCATCGCTGTTCAAAACATGCTCGTTTCCTATTAAGTAGTACGTCACTTTCGGCTTAATCGAATGGCTCAAGGCATTCACGCATAAGGTCAAATACTTGGTCAAATATGTGATGCTACAGAATATCTTGAAAGAAAGTGGTCCATCTTGAATTGGAGTGTAAATTATTCTGTAAACAATATTAATGTTATAGCTACAGGATTTCTTTTTGATACGTGTACAAAAACAAAATATATATACATCACCTGATTTTCGTCGCAGTTTGAGGCTTTAAAACTCCTTGTTCAGGCTCTATAATAACCGGAGTTTTTCCTGATTCATTGCACAAGGAATTTCCTCTGAACTCAAAATTAAGCTCTTCGTTTTCATTATTCTTTAACACAATGATATGATTGGTAGTGAATCCAACCAATGAATTTCTTATTATCAGTATTGTAGGAACAAACATGACCTCGGGTTCCCTTACTAAACCGACGACCATTAAGTTCATTACCAAGGAGTAGATGGGTATTATGAATTTCCATTGAGATTCATATACCTGAAATGGAACAGTTAAATATTATATTTAAAATTATTATTGGAAAAGACTTTTGCTAGACTGAAAAAAAAGACTGAGCTTTTGATAACATTACGACACGAATTCATAATTTCATGAATAAAAGTATCCAAAGATCAATCATTTTCTTTTTATAATGAAGTAGTTGTCTTTATAAAAGCGTTAGATCAAGATCATGACACAAAGTCTACGATTTTGATAAACGGTTCGGATGTAAAAATAATGAACCAAACTCGAATTAGACTACTTTTTTTTCCTTTCGTTCGTTTCATTACTAAAGTAATACTCTTCTGTTTCAACTTACACCGGGCGCGGTAGGAGAGAAAGTGAATACAACGTCTGTAGATGAACCGCCTTCAACAAACCCTTTAAGCTTATTGCAGTGAACAGGAACTAATTCTGGCTTGTCGGACAACACCATCTCGAATATAAACTCATACGCTTCGCTTGTTGGATTTATTACACTAAATGTCCTGAAAACAAACAATAGTTATTTAGTAGATATAGTAGATACTATTGAACTGCCAATGCTTAGCTTCTTGAAACATATTTTATTTAATTGCTCGTTACTGTAACGTACTAAAGCTAGAATCAATCAACAATCAAGGCACACACAACGTATCAAGCAATATCTACCAGTAAATTCAGATAATCGTTACGTTTTTAGATCTGATCCGCATCAAACATTAACAATGTTTAATTGTTCTCAGGCATTTCAATTTACATCATACTTCAACATTTGATCCCGTCTCTATCTAGATCTTATTTCTTATGATACAAGATATTTTATATTCCCAGGAAACAGATTATTAGTATGACAATTTTCAATTTATTTTAGTCAAATATTTTTTTAGATATGAGCATAGTTTAGTTAATGAAAACTAGTAGACCACCGAGCTTTGCTCGGGTTTTTTAATAATTTGTGTTTTTTGGAAATTATACTTAGATAAGATT
>DWPQ01000669.1:0-15011 GCA_018251795.1 Perichares adela | reverse complement strand
CTGCAACTATTAGGAGCGAAGAAATAATGGAAAATGTGAAAAATGGCGAAACAACGTTGGCGGGGTCAGCTAGTGTGAAATATACCATGGAAAGGAAGCAACTTGTGCATTACTAGCCCGCATGTGTAAATTATCTTGGAACTTTCACCATTTGTCATAACCGCTGTTGTTTAGACGTAAACATAATATAGTAACGGCTTTCCTGACCATTTTTTGATGGAACCGCAGTATCGAGCGGTGTAGAAACCGGTAAAATCCGAATCGAACACAATTGGTTACGGCACCGTATGATATAGTAAATATCCTAAGTTTTTAAACATAAGAGTTTCTCATTTGTAAACTATAAAATGTTTCTATTCAATAAAATTTAGTTATTTCATTTGACATGTCATATTTTGAGCTTCAATTGTTTTTTTTTTATTGATTTTCAATTGGTTCTGCAAATTATACACTCAGAATCAGTAGTGTTTCGTGATATCCGGTTTTTACCAATTCCATATTTGTAATATTAAGGTTTATTTTTTTTATTTATTGGATGTATGGAATCTAAACACAGTTTTCAAATGCTAACTTATCGGATTCTATATCCGAAAATGATTCTTAAAATGTGTTTGTAGTAGTTTGTAGCTGACATGAAGAAATGATTCATAGATTAAGAGACTCATTCAATTGATTGTTTCAACACCTAACGTAGTGTTAACGAATTCAAATCGTTATCGGTTTTGGAATTGTTCCATACTTCATATTGTGTTTACAAGCTGATAACGAATGACTATGTATTAGTGTGTGTGGGAAATATTTGAACTTGCTTGGGGTAGAGTAGCTGGCACAACGAAGCTAAATGCATTCAACGTGGGTCGTTCGTAACTGAAACGTGCTGATTAATCATATTTATGAAGGATGCATGCATGAAGCTACTGCATAGTAGCCATGTTCCTGTGTTATTATAAATTGTATTAGGTTCGTTCTGATTAAATTGCTGAATTTGCATAAAGAGTATTTATCGATATTGAAAGCTGATTTTAAATAACAATATATCTTGTATCAATGTAAACTTATATTCTGTCAATGTATGCAATCAATACATTTTGGCGTTTAATGAGCAGTTGATTCTTTTTTTTTACAATTAATAGCGAAAATAACTGAATAGTTTTGTGTGTTTTGATAGCCTTATTATTTTTTCCAATACGAAATTGAATCAATTCCAGTAAAAGTTGAAATCTTTTGGAACAAATTACAACCTTTTACGATTCTATGTACCTATGTGTTTGTGTGCGTGAAAAATGCGTGTGTACACGGCGCCCGCTACTCACGCGTACATACAAACCGGTGGGGCCGATGTGTATGTAACCTACTATTATTAATGTGCTATGGTCATACCAAACGCATCATCGATGTATTTCCGGCCAAGAAGAAAGCGGAAGACCCGCTTATTACTGACTGAGTTTCCAGTCGCGGCTCATTTATTTATGGTCGAGTGTTGGTCTGAAGTGGAACTGGGCCAAAACAATAGTAATAGTGCAAAAGCAATAATAGCATTGATTGTGTGGATCGGCGAAACTCATTATTTATTTGTATTTTTCCCAACAACAAAAGGATGTCTGAGCAAGGTCGAACACAGTAACAAAACTAATTTAGAAACAAAACCAATAATGCATTGTTTTCAAATCAATATTGAAACAAACGCCAGATATTAAGTTAAAAGTTGTCGCTATTCAAAATAGGAAATTTTATGCAATAAGGAAGAAATAATGAAAATAAATTTTAATTTAATGGCGGTCCGTAACATAGCTTTGACTCACAGTTTGCTACATTTAACAATTGTTCAACATGCCATGACATTTAATTATTTATTATAACTTTTCCATTTGAGTTGTAAAACCTTACTTTAATTCAATGTTTTATGTCTACAAGGTGACTTTGTTTACGCAAATACTTGCAATATAAATAATATCAAAAGATTTTGTCTAAAATTTTTCGCTCACCAATGTATTGACATCATCCCTGGTCGTATGAATGTTGATGACGATGATCGCTCAACATGAGGTAATCCGTGGGCTCGGTTGTCTGTTTAATGAATAGCATAAAAATAATGCTGCAATCTTTGTATCTTTGTTTCAATAGGTATTTTAAAAAGTAAGAGGTGCTTTGCACTGTCAAGGTGGATGCGCCTTTATTAAAACAAGTTGAGGAACATTATAGTTATTGGTTTATTGCTATATTTCAATCCGCAGAACTAACTCAATATAAGCATTGCGTTGATATTTGTGACACTTATTGCGGATACTTTACTCCATATAACTTGGATATGAAGTTTATTTATAGGAAACTATTCAATTATTTTGTTTTTATACCCGTCGGATAATGGAACTTGAAGTTACCACAAGTTTTACCACTATATCTTAAAAAAATAAAACTTAAAATGTGTTGTAGTTAAATCGGTCTTTAAAATGACTCGCGGCCTCTTGGTAATGATGCTAGCAAACGTTTTATCAGAAAACACTTGTTATAGCGATAACAGGCAATATGAGGATTGTCGAGGATAGATAAAAGCATAATTATGATAATTTATTGCATACTTCTTCAGCATATAGACGATACCTTCATTAACGCAATCTTTATATCCATTGCAGATTTACCAACACTTGCGCTGGTACACTAACCCGTCGGAGCAGCGATGGATCGTACGCATCTTGTTCATCGTCCCAATATACGGATGCTACAGTTGGATATCGTTGCTTTTCTTCAACGGGGACTCTTATTATGTCTACTTTTTCACAGTCAGAGATTGTTATGAAGGTAAGTAATAACGTAAGATTATAGAAAAGTATTATACGGCCGATTAGAAGAGTAGGTATCCGTTTGGGAGAAATTAACAGAATCAGGCTATTAAATACATTTCGTTGCAAAACGCAATTGTTACTGCTTGCTTTAACAAGATGTATCTATATCGTACATCATACAATATGTGTGTCCTATATAAAGCTACATGTTACCTGTATCACTGTTCCGTGCCCCTAGACAAAAAACTTAACGGTAGGTAATGAATGACCTAATGACTAATGACATTCACTGCTGATAGGTGTTGTGTTGTCATGTCAAACACCTTTCCGCGGTGAACGTTACTATTACCTACATTTTAATATGTCATGAAGCGTGAACGCTAACCGCTAAGCTTTTTATCTTGGGGCTCAGATCGTTAGAGAACACCAATGGGGATTAAGTAGGGGCTTTAAAAATTCCTATATTTGTATATTCATCATCATCGTCTACTACCCATAACTCTGCCACTGTTATGCGAAGTCTGTATATTGCAAGGATTTGAGGCCATAGCCCACGCTGGCCAAGGATGAGTTGGTAGATTTCACACATCTTCGAGAACATAGAGAACTCTCAGAAACACGGGTTCCTTCTTCACCTGAGCAAGTGGTTATACATTTGTTATTGCACATGACATACAACATAGATATGTGTTTACGGTCCAAACCCGGGCCAGGTTCAGGGAAACCGAATTTTAAGTATGCATACATGACTGATAAACGAATATAAGTAGAGGGCTCTGCTAATGGCTGACCCTTTGTGCATATCAACCCATAATTGTCTCTCTGCCGGGCTCGGGTCTGAGAGAGAGAGTTTAGGCCACAGTCCACCACGCTGGCCAAGTGCGGGTTGGCAGACTTACACACCTTTGAGAACATTATAACTGACCTGAGGTACTGACCTGAACTTAAGGCCGACCCTTTACGAAGTTCTATTGTACAAATAAATGGATGTGACGCTTTTGGTGTCAAGGACGTCCATGGACGGCGTGACAGTTTATCATCAGATGCTCTGTCTGCTCGTTTGACGTATTGATATAGAATGGTGTTTATTTTATTTTTGCACCGAGTAACGAGGTGAGCTATTAGGTTATAGGCGCGTGTTCGCGAAGACCTGACTACGCACGTGTAACCGTTGAACTAAATATAAATAGAACATAGACACGTGTAAAATCCGTTTAACTAATAACAATAACTCACACCTATATGTGAATATACTCACATGGTACAGGGATTGTTGTTGATGTAATAATATGGTCTATTAACTGGTGCGTGTGGGTCACATCTTACAACGAGAGGGTTTGAGGAGAATTATCAGGGGTGCAGGTTTCGTTACTTCTGTCCGCGTGTAGCGGTCAAGGCGGCTAGGGCCAACAGCAAAATGACCATCAGAAATAAACAGAATTCCTCACAATGTTCTCTTTCGCCGATGCAAGTGCTAATTTATTTCTAATAGACTCAAAAAAATGTGGTGTTTAAAGGATCCGAACACAGGCTCGGGAGAACCTTCGAATTTTCAAATTATTCTATTTAAAATGCGAACCGAACAATAATTAACGATTCGGTACGGTTAATTCGCGAATTCGAATTATTCGCACACCTCTACCTTAAACCAAAACCTCTTACAAGTGATTGTAGGAGACTATCGTTTAAACCAAAAGGCTATCACTGCCTAATCAAGTGAGTAGGATACGCAAATGCATTTGCTCAAAGTTGTTTACAACCTAAATCGACTTCAGATAATCAGAAATGTAATTGAAAATACTTGTAATACAATTTAATGTGTGTTGTCGTAGTTACGGCTTCTTTAATCTTCGTTAACGACATCATTAAATTCCTTAATCCCGCACGCATGAAACTACGAATAGAAATAAATATTAATGCTTGCAAATTTACTTCTGCTGTAAGGGCATGAGCAACAAAGATATATAAGACAGTATAGAAAGAAAAGCTGGGAATAAGATAAATGTCGTTTTTGAATCGTCCTTGAAATTATTGGAAATAGAATCTAATAGTAACGATTACTTTGGGGACAAATACCGGGAGAGAAAAATGACAACGAGATAGTTATCTGTTTTCAAGTGTCTATAAATGTTGCGAGCCTCGATGGTTCTTGAAGCGATGCTTAGCGTCTTCATTTGTGCTTCACAAACGATTTGCGTAACCTCATCACTACCACTGGATATTTGTTTATTTAATCTTTATTGTGCCTAAACAGTCTGCCAACCCAGCATGGTGGATTATAACCTTAAATCCCCTCAGTGTGAGAGGAGAACCGACGCTAGCAGTGGGAGAATTATGGGTTGTTATGATATCTTAACATAGTGGTACAATATGTAACTTAGTGCTAAGTAGCATTCTCTGACAAGTAAGGACTCATGATGTGAAGAGAATTGTTCTCCTTTGCGGAAACAAATTAAGTGAAATTATTACTAAGTTTATATATATGTAGTTATATATAATAGCAGTGATAGCCTAGTGGTTTGAACGTTGGTCTCCTGAACGAGAGGTCGTGCGTTCGTTCTTGGCGCGCACCTGTAATTTTCTAAGTTATGGGCGTATTAGAAATTAATTGGCACTTGCTTTTCGGTGAAGGAAAACATCGGTGGAAACCGGCCCACCGGAGAGATCTCCATTAAAAAGTTCTCGAAGGTGTGTGAAGTCTGCCAACCCGCACTTGGCCAGTGTGGTGGAACTATGAATATGGACTACTAAACCCAATTCGTGATAGGAGACCCGAGCCCAGCAATGGCGCAATTATGGGTTGTTATGTATGTTACTAAGTAATTCGCAATTAACTATATAACTACAAAACCTGAACTACAATCGTCATTATTAACATTGTCCCCAGCATTCGTGATCTACAGTTTCCTGTCGCTCTGCTACGAGTATCTTGGCGGCGAGGGTAACATAATGTCTGAACTCCGCGGGCGACCGGTGCGAGCCTCGTGCGTCAACGGCACCTGTTGTCTCTCCGGCGCCACCTATACCATCGGCTTCCTCCGGTTCTGTAAACAGGCCACACTTCAGTTCTGTCTCGTGAAACCGGTCTGCGCGTTCATCATTATATTCCTGCAGGTATGACTCCAATTTCTATTTACTAGATTTATGCTAAGCTGTTTGTTTGTTTCTAATGGACATTCTGCTGATGACCCTACAGCTTCACGCGGACAGAATATGCTAAACATTGATGTCGGCGAAACTACGCGCCGAAGAAATCCAAGTGCGGAGTTTAGATAGAGTGTTTTTGTTGGTATTATTTTTTATGTCCGCAAATGAACAGATGAAGCATTGGTAGTAAGTTTACTGTCCCTGAATATAAGCATCTTCAAAGGTTTAAGGTATTACTCACGCGATGACGTGTTTTCGGCTAAGAAGGAATAGGGGGTCCCCGTATTAGTAATCAGAAGTAGAAAAAATATTTCAAAATATTACATACTGTTTAATATTGATAATATTGACACTGAGTATAAAATAAGACTTAGACAGCTTTGCTTTTTAACCTATTAACATGGGTCTAATAAGAATCTATGTAAGGTTAAAAAAATCAAATATGTTTTAACACTGATATAAAACGGTTTTATTTACACGACATTATTTAAATCGTGTAAGATAATACAGTTAAGTTCTAAATATATTTCCATTGGGCAATTATTGTGTTGACTTCAATTAAAGCTTATCTAATAGATAAAAGTTACAGTAGGTATTCAATTAAAATTTCTGATAATGAGTTATCACAGCATTTAAAAAAACCAAAACCGTAATAATACTAGTAAACACTCCTAAGTTTAATGGGAGTTTTAAAGAAAATATATAGTTTAAATTTGTGTAAGTCAGAATCTAATTGAAAACTTGGATCAATTTCTGTGTATTTCTTTTAGAAATTGACTCTCGCCCCCATTAGAAGTTAGCTGTTTGTATACAATTCATTTGAATTAGTATATTGTTGTCTATGTTGTCTATATTATACCTTGTTATTGAAAAAACGTGTTGAAGTGAAAGAAAATTTTACATATACAATAATTTACATTTAAAATAAATTCTAACTGATGTAATTCGAATCGTACTTCATGTAGTAAATCATAAAATATCGTTTATACCTATATTTATTTTGACGTGTAAATTCTATAAACAGTAAAGTAAATACAGTAAATTAAACATTAATAAACACTTTATAGAGATCTTTCGTTAGTTTTTATGTGTTCGCATGTATCTGTGTTCAGTGGAGTGGACCGCGCACACCTCACTGCATTCGCTGTTTTCTTTGATTACTCTTCGATAGGTTTCTCGTTTCCACTTCATAAATTTCACATCAAAACAAATACAAAGTTATATTTAGTTTTTTGATAATTCACAAATTGTAACAAAGTTAGTCACTATATAACTACTCTTAAAACATCCAGAATATTTATAACGTGAATGTATGGTGATGAATGGTAATCTGTGTTCCGTCGTAAAACACTTTATTGGACTGTTAATTTTTATATGACGATTGAAAACACAGCTTTAAACAAATCATTATTTAGTTTCCTAACGATCTTTATTGTATACTATATTAGTCTATTACCAAAATTACAAATAAATTTATTGGAAACTCTCGAACATAAAGTCATGCTCTGTATTTACTTAATTATTAATATTTTGATAATGCAGCTGATGAGTTAAAACATACTTACAGACTATTGAGTACTAAAGTTTGATGTGCATTATTTTTATAAACCGTATATTCGTTATGTCCTCGATAACAGTATAAATACTTAATTTGTATCTTGTCTTATATCTGCAAGTGAAATAAAACTCTATCGGCAATGGAATATGGTATGATTTTAGTTTCCCCGCAAATGGAATTCGAACCACATACCACAATCATTAAACTTGCCTGTTTGTTCCAGGTCGCGGGCCACTACCACGACGGCGACTGGAGTCCAGACGGCGGTTACCTGTACATTACGATCGTGTACAACTTCTCCGTCAGCTTGGCGCTGTACGGGCTGTTCCTGTTCCTCGGCGCCACCAGGGAAATGCTCAAGCCCTTCGACCCGGTACTCAAGTTCTTCACCGTGAAGTCTGTCATCTTCTTATCGTTCTGGCAAGGTCGGTACATGTGCGGATATATTATGTATGTGTTTTTAAACTGGTATTATCGCGGACTATAAACATTACATATTAGTATTATACGGGTACTCACGATATATATATTATTTTTTCCGATATTTCGACCAAGTGGTCCATGTAACTGGGTCGAAATATCGGCAAATAAATCGTAAATATCCGTATAATACTAATAAAATATTATGTATGGACAACAGTGATACCCTAGTGGTTTGAACGTTGGTCTCCCAAACGAGAGGTCGTGCGTTCGATCCCGGCGCGCACCGATAATTTTCTAAGTTATATGTGTATTAGAAATTTATTGTCACTTGCGTTTCGGTGAAGGAAAACATCGCGAGGAAACCTGCACACCGGAGAGTTCTCCATAAAAGGTTCTCGAAGATGAGTGAAGTCTGCCAACCCGCGACTTGGCCAACGTGATGGACTATGGCCTGAAACCCTTTCTGTGTGAGGGGAGATTAGAACCCAGCAGTGGGACAATATCTATGGATGATTAATGTGGTGGACTAGAGTTGGACTATGGCTTTAAATTCTCCCTGTATGGGAGCCGAGCGAAGTAGTGGCACAATAATTGGTTGTTATGTATGGATGGGTGATGTAAGGGGTTATAATATATTGGTTGAACGTTGTACTCACTCACAAGGAACCCGGTTTCAATTATTACATGCAGGTGTGTTCGAAGGTATGTGTGTTGGACCTGTTACAAATTAAGTGAAATATCTTATTACAGATAATGTAGTCACTGAACGTAACCTAACCTAACTTAACGTTCTTTCCGATGGACACTTCACTGTCATCCCAAGCGGGCTTTACGGCTTCACGCGGACAGACATAACTACCGACGTGAATAAATGTTTTTTAACATTAATTTACAGGTGTCGCTCTGGCCATCCTAGAGAAGGCTGAGGTGATATCACCGATAGTGGACGCCCGCGGTGTCCCCACGACGGCCGGTACGGTGTCCGCGGGCTACCAGAACTTCCTCATCTGTATAGAGATGCTCGCGGCCGCCATCGCCCTGCGCTACGCGTTCCCGGCGGCCGTGTACGCGCACGCGCACCGCGACCCACACAGATCTGTCACTATGCAGTCCATCTCCAGTAGCCTCAAGGTACTTAGCACCTTTCGCTTTCATCTTGGCCAACAATGCGTCTGATTCAAATTTTGAATCATTCATTCGTATAGGTATTACTGTAGATATATGGTATACCCTTCTGCACGTATGTTTTTTCTTTTACTAAAGTTTTGGAAAAATGCTTTATTGTGGATGAGAAGAAACGGCGAAAGAAACTCATCGGCACATCTTTTAATTAATACACATTTGACATACAGTAATATTTCCTAACCTGTAAGGAACTAGATACAGAATTATTTATGTCTCCATTTTTGTCATTTAAATAATCATCAGTACTATAGTAACACTTGTCTACAAGTTATGCCTTTACATGTTTCTTAATAATTTTCATAGTTAGGCCCCGTATCAATTTTGGTGTCTTATTATAAAATTGTACACCAAGCTCCATAAAGGTCTCTGTACCTATAAAAAGATGGTAAGAGGATTTAACCAACGGAAATGCACTTAATATAATCGACATGGTTTAAAACTGTAGTATGCCACGATTATTATAACAATAGAAAATCTATTGTCTCGTCCAGATCTGCCCTTGGGCATATAACAGATTAATAAAGCTCAATTGAACAATTAAATTTATTTATTTTTATTTATGTCACCTCTTAAAAGAGAAAACAAAGGACAAACATAATGCCTAATGGCATTGTCCACCAGTCAACCCTGGGTGGATGTGGAAAAGGTTGATGGTAGGTGTTAACACAACACAAAATAACTTTTAAAATGATATATGTATTATGATTGTTTGTTAAATGTATTGTATTTATATGTGTATTAAATGTATGTAATCACACAATTTGCAGGAGACAATGAATCCCAAGGACATAATGACGGACGCCTTCCACAACTTCCACCCACAGTACCAGCAGTACACTCAGTACAGCTCCGGTAAGACACTTTGAGTTTATAATATTTGTTACACTTATTATCAACTTTATGTAATAGTTTTGAGTATGGATGCGCATGATCTCATCGGCTGCCTGATCATTTTATTTGCAAATCATTCGAACTGAGTAAATTTGGTTTATGCTATGATTTAGATATTGTGTAACATTGTTGTTAAGTGTTTGTGTAGAGAATGCGGGTCGATGTTCCGTTATGTCAATTAAAGTCGCTACAAATAAGATTGAGGGCGTTTTTAAGTCGTTTTTTTATACAACTTTGTCAATAGTATTTCGAATACGTAATATTTATTATTGTTTTTTTTTATGTCATAGCAATTGCGTGCAAGTACCTGTTGATTTTAAATTCAGATTTCACTTTGTTAAAGTTAGATGTTGTGAAAATATTAGTTTTGTTATAATTTTTTTTACATAGTGTTTGTGAATCTAGATTATATTACTTCAGAGGTCCACAGACAATGTTAAATTTGTTCCTCGACACTTACCTCCAAGTTTTATTTTATATAACATATCAATCATATATTTTTTTAATGAATTACAGAATAATATACTTTTACTTTTTATTTTAAATATCGCAATCTTTCTTATTTTAAGTTATTTTTCAGAGGTATTTTTGCTACAAATTGTTTTTCATTTGACATATGATTTGTGCTAATTTTTTATGAACTTTTGTCAAAAGAATTAAATTAATTTTTTAGTAGATTTACTTTAAGAGATACTGTCAAAATTTCAAACGAATTATTTAGATAAAACTTTAAGTAATTACACTTATTACACCCTAAATACAAGTTTAAATTAATAAGATATAGAATAATTTCCTTTTGATTATTTTGTGTTATACCCTCTTTGTCGTTGTAACAAATTAATGAATTTAATATTAATTGATTTATTCATTTTAAATACTTATTTTATAGCTGTTATTTTCGTTCGTAAACACTTGCCTGCAAGTGTCTTTTTATTTTTGATTTTATTTTCTTTCAGATGTCACTTCTCAACTGCCTTATGAGAAACTTTAAGCTGTACCATTGCTGCATGAAGTGCATTGCTGTGTTGTCCATTGTGTACATTTAAATATTTATAAGCAACATTTTATATAACGCCCACGCAATACTGTGCGACCGGCAACCATTTCACATTGTCAATTCCACCAGCATTTGGTGTAATATTTTGCACATTTCCAAACACGTCAAAATATTTTTTTCCTTTAAAATTAGAAAATATATAGTACATTTTATATTTAAATATTGATTTTCTTTATTGAACTCCTAAATTGTTAAATGCTGGCCATTTTTATTGTATTGAAAAATAATAATAATAATTCAACGTGATTACAATATATATAGGAGTAATTTATCGAAAAGATCTAAATACAATGTGTTCGCTAACTGTTGCTGGTCGCATAGAGTGACTACCGAGCATGGAAACACCACTAACATTAACTCAACTACTTTACGTCATCATGGCTTAGTAAAAAAAAACATTTCAAACAGCCCAAAACGAACGGAATGAAATATAAACAGTGATGAAAATATGATTCGTAACGAGATATTTCGAATTTGACACAGTTTTTTACTATACAAACCTGTTGTTGAGTTTCAAAAATTATGTTCCTGAACGTTTATCATAATTGTAGACATCGCCATCTTTTTTATACTTTTAATTTAGGTTTTCTCAAGGAGTCACTGATGTGGCCCCGTAATAATAAATACAATTAATATTTTTAGGATATTCTTTAATGTTTAAGATTTATAAATATCGTATAACAATAATCAATATTGTAAACTAGGCTTCGTAAAACATTTTTATTTGAACTCAAATAAAAACGTTCGTCACTTTTTGCTTTCCGGTGGGGTGTTTTTATTTTTTTATGCTAGATGGCGTTACTGGCGCGCGAGTGGACAGACTTTTGGATACTTCCTCTATCATCTTGTTTATTATATGGAGATGAAATAATCTCTATGGTTACGTCTCCTGTTATATTTACTGAGATGGGCATGTCCCAGTATAACTCAATCCACCGACTAAGACAAACCGGTATGAACATAAAGTATAGATGTAGCTATGTAGGCCATTGTTATTCATAGATACTGTAAACTATTTTTATAAGAATTTTTTTTTTCGTTTACTTTATGGTACCATGGATTGATGGGCGTTAATATAAACTGATTTTTGTTTGTTGCACCACTTACTTAATTATCTATATCTTATTGTAAAGTGATTAATTCAGTGCCTTTATTCTATTGTATTAGTAAGTTTTATAAAATAGTTACGCGTCATGAAAAAAGAAAAAAAATAATAAAAAATAATAACTAAGTCTGAATGAAAATTATTGTTTTAGATAAAGTTGTGTTAAATGTTTTTTTTATTAATTGGTTTTCGGTGCTCGGTTCTATACCCGTCTTTTTTTTTTGTTGTGACAATATTTATGTAATTTCCATTTATATATTTGAGTAATGTGGTATTTGGATAGTCCGAATGTGATTACCGAAGATTTGTACTTTCGCTGATTTTTATATATTGTCAATTTAACAAAGTTTTGTATTTTTCAAATGCAGCAATGTTGGGAGTGAATCTTTGTAGAACTTCGGACTAATCATTGCCATTTTTTTAATAATTTTACTATGTTTTTTTTACTTGAACTTATATCCTTGTCGAAGTTTTTAGATAGTGTGTAAATGTTTTATTTTTATTCTGTGATTTTTCCTTTTTTGTACTTGTGTAGTTTTGTTACTTGTCTTTTATTTATAGGATACGATCCTTTAGTTAAAGCTAGGCTGTTCTCAACTTCAGGAAAAATTGAGAAATTAACGATTTCGGTATATTTGTTTCTGGGAATTTAACTAAATATTACCATTTAAAGAGATTGTACAGATTAAATTTTTGCCAAAGACCGGCCAGCCGGTAACCTTGATATGCAAAACAAAATGCTTTGTATTTACGCATCTTGTAATAATAGTTTTAATATTATCATTACTTTTGAAGCCTCCTTGTAAACATCATATTTTTTAACGCTTCTCTTAACAAAAATCGAAAATGTTTATAAATTAATAATTAAAAGTTTTCTAAAGTTACATTGATATTTTTACAAGTATGTTAGTGCTGAATAATTTTAAGCTAAAATCGTTTTAAACCGAACTCTCATATGAACCTGACTGTACTTGACGTCTCACTAATAAATAAACGATTCTGCCTGTACTTTTAGACTTTGATATTAAAACTGAAGTTTGCGGAAAAGAGATAACTGCTGAACAGAAAGGTAAGATTTAAGTTATATGCGAATGGGTCGCTTTTTATTATTATTTGCGGCATGCTCACGTTGCATCTGTCACTTGCTGTACACGCTTCAATTAATTTAATCATATTTCAATGTTTATGTACCTGTTGCATGATTGGATAATCGTTTCTAACTATTCATTTCAGTTAAGTAGACTATACTGTGTTATCTGTTATTTACAATATATATTCTCTACAATTGATTAGATATTGATATCTATTAAGTTTTTGTGCTAGGTATATTTATATCTGGAAACATGTAAGGTAAAGTTGAAATATTAATAATAAAATATGCTCGAGCACTCGTTTGCAGCACGCAAAGATGATAAAATTGTATTCCAATTACAAATCACAACTCGATGTAATATAACATAATAATATATATTACACATGACGTAGTTCATATTTGCACAACGGAATTTTTCAATTGCGAACATTGATATTCGAAACCACAGATAACAATACGTTATTCGCACTTTGAGCACATTTTAAGCCTTTTCAAGGACAGAGTGAATACGCTTTTACCAAGTGCGCTTCGCCATCTACATCACCACTTACTGTGAGGTGGGATGGTGGTCAAGCACTAATGAACCTCATGTAAAAAAAATCTTTGAGTGATATGCACGTAATAAAAATGTATATAGCTTTCGTTTACAAGGACTTTTTGCTGTTAAAAGGCTCGCTGTGCTATACGTAAGCAGTGATAGTTTAGTGGGTTGATTATTGGTCACCGGCATGGGAAAGCGTGCGATCGAATCCTGTGCAATATTTTTTTCAAAATTACGTGCGTATTTGATGTTAATTATTACTTGCTCGATAAAGGAAAATATCGTGAGGAATCTTACGTAGGTACTTGAGAGTTTTCTTTAATATTCTCCAGGTATATGAAGTCTGATAATCTGCACTTGGCTAATATGGTGCACTCTCTTAAATTCTCTCAATATGAGGAAAGACCTAATCCGAGCAGTGAGACAATTATGGGTTAAATAGGGTATATTTAAAATTAGAACATTTGAATAGAAATCTCTCTATATCTCACACTCTCTCATCTCTTCCTAATTTGATTGATTGCTAGCTAAAAGGAGTTGGTTTTTTGTAATTTATATCTAACAGGATGGTTTTGGTGTTGGATTAACGAGATTTTTATATATTAAAGGATTTGTGGTATAAGTTGTAAGTAACTAATTTCCGGTAGGTATCAGAGCCCCTAAACAAAAATCTTAGCAACCGTTCACGCTCACGCCGTTTTCAAAATGTATGGTAATGACAGTGACAATACACGTGAATTCATGTGCTCTGGGCCTCAAGGGGTGTGCTGTCACGCCAATAACTTTCCCGCAGGGACTGTCATTACCATACATTTTAAAAATGGCGTGAGCGAACCAAAATGTCATAGCAATACAACAACAACAACAATAACAATTATCTTTATTGTACACATTCAAAAGTTTACAACATATTATAGGTAACTGAGATACAATTGGCGGCCTTATCAATAATACAGTAATTTCTCTCCGAGGCAACCATTACTTGGAAATAAAGAAGTAATTAAAAGAAAAAAACAGGGTAGCAGTATACATAATAGATTAATGAATTGTAGGTAATGAACACTAAAGTCAGTAGAAGGATAATGGTTCTGATACGGAAGAGGAAAAATGAATGAGGACAGGATATGTGTGTTAAAGAGCTAGGTAGTAGCCATTTACCTGTTTTTTGAATGAATCAAAATTGCACCGTTTATATTTAAAGATACTATAATCATTATTAATGTGACGT
>DWPQ01000668.1:0-15022 GCA_018251795.1 Perichares adela | reverse complement strand
CACCGCCGCCGCGCCGCGCCGCCCATTGCCGTTCGTGACGAGAAAGGCATTACTGATTCATTGCCCACTAGAAACTAACATTTCTTGGTTCATTTTAGAAGCTGGGTACTTAAGCCAAGTAAAGAAACAAGGCAGAAAAAAATCTTACCACCATTTATGAAAGTGTACAATTAAATTCAACCACATTGTAGTTGATTAAATTATATAAACTGTTTGAATGGAAATTTCTAATTACTTAGCACGTGAAAATTTATATCACGAGCCTGCTGACCTACTTTTTAAGTCAATGAATTCATACCAAGGTAAAGAAAGGCCCGTTTGTAAAAAAAACTATATATTTTAGACCATTTATGATAAATTGCTCAAAGCGTATAAATTTTTCCTTCGCCAAATGTAGTTCGTTGGATGTTCTGATTGATATTACTGTTTGGTTACGTAGGTAGTTACTAGTTATGCATTTCCGGTATTTCTTTTAACTGCAACCCGTAGTTACGATATGTTTCATTCTATCGACCTAAGATCATGGTCACGGGGATACTGCAACTTCTCGAGCTTTGAGAATATTATACCCGCTACTTCTGTTGTACTGTGACCATGGTATATAATTGGATTGATATATGTTTATAAATAAGCAAAGACATTTAAAATTATATAAATTTTAGATCGAACATTTTTTCTTCCTTAAAGGCAAAAACAAAATAACAATCTAAGTGTTTTATAATATAAATAAATGTAACGTCTATGTACTAAGTAACAATAGGGAACTCCTCAGAGAAAATAATCATAATCTCGTGTCGTAATAAATATATCGATAAAAGAAGATAAAGATTTTACGTTTCTTCTTTATCCACTTCGCAGATTGAAAATGAATAAAAACGTCTCAACAACAATTGCTCAAAGCATTTCGTATAACGTTGTGAATAAAGAATCGCTCTTGGAAAATCATATTTGACTAAGCAAAAATGTATTGTAAATTCGGCTACGAGTTTCTAATGAAATATACATACCGCTTCCAAAACATTGAACAATTTTGTGTTTAAATGATTTGAAAATTCAATTTGATTATTACAGTATTAGTGAAATTATTAAACGTGTGTTACTGCAAGCTGCTTTATTTGAATTGAAAACTTAACACTTTGAAAAATATACCTCCATTATGATAGGTAAAAATTTGGGGAATAATACCTGCGTCACAATGATATCGTAAAAAGACAATCAGATCGGGTTATTAAAACACGAAGCAATAGTATAACAAAATAAATTATTACAGTGTGAGTTGGTTAAAAAAATCACGAAATACTTACCAGAGATTAATATAACACTTACACTCGACGCTCTTCCCAAATATTAATAAGCATCTCACACCGAAAGTTTCGTAAGATTGACCTAACTAGTCGAATCTGTTAACCAAGCAAAGGTGTTCATTAGGCTGGGCCCACACCATTTTTACAGTACATACTTTAGAAAAAAATCGAATTCGATTGCGATGTATTCAAAATACCCTTAACTTGAATGAACAGAACCAGCTTTATAAATTCGTTAGAGCTACGGAACAGCTATTTTTAAACCGGACGGTATCAAACACGACCATAACTCAATCGACGCAGCAGCTTAGATAACGCGGTTGGACGCACGGTTCGGATATAAAGCTTCAGAGCAGGTAGTTTTAGCGACGTTGCGGGTCTCTGGCAATTCCACTTGTATTTAAATACGTGAAGTGCACCAGAAACCACCAGCACATGTGAAGCGGTGCATGTAACGTAACTAAAACATGCACCACAGACTCGCCGCTCGTATGAATAACTACAGAGTCAAAAGATTCTGACCCATTAAGAATCTCGAATATTCGAGCTCGCATTTTAGCGTTTAGTGTAGGACAGTAGAGCATGAGAGCTCTCGAAATCTTATCGAACCCTACTTTAGTTTCAAAGGAAAAGTGTCATCAAAGCGTGCTACTTGATTTATTGAAGTTATAAAACTGACTGAAAATAGTCTACATTCTACAATATCTAAGATATGAAGTGGATGAAAGGTGCGTTTATTGAAGTAAGACTTCTATAACAAGGGTGTGAATAAATTTTTGGACATTTTTTGGTTACGGAAGTGACGTCAGAAGAAGCGAAAATATTAATTATAAATTCATACAAAGTACCAGATAATGAGCTGTCAGAGGTTCGCGTTGTACATCTGAGATAGCAAGCGAGATAGAGACAGACACATAAATTCATAAGATCGAATGTGGAAAAAATTAGACAGGAAACAATTATAAAAGACCGCGAAGTAAAACAAAAGAATGGCCCGATATACGTCTTTAAATTCGAATTGATACAATCCAATGTATTCAGTCAGATACAATTTTATTTATAATTTTTTTTAATTAAATTTTTTCACTCAATCGTCATGTCTCAATGTTAAGGAAGTCTTACAAGTTTACACGCACTCTTTCTTTGTTACAAAGGCTAATTCAGCACACTAAATATGCCATAGAAATCTGCATACACGTAGAAAATTGCATAGATAGTTTGGGAGAAATCCTCCTTTTTCCTCATAATAAACTCAACTTTTTTCCGTAATAACTGTTTTAAGTCATTCAATATTAAAGTACAGGTTATTTAACTTTTATATTGTTCTCATAAATATTACGATTTTTACAAGTTTCTGAAATTAAGTCTTTTTTTTTTTTTTTTTTTCTTTTAAAATATTAATTAAGTCATTATAATTTGAAGGGACATATAATTTGGTTTGTAGATAGTTGTAAAAGACGATGAGATGCATAGCATGTTTAAACTTTTCTAATTTGGAATAGTTCAGTAACATAAAAAATTATTTGAAAGCATTTTTGTTAATAACCAAATATTTAATTTTAATTACATCGAATTTTGTAATGACTATAATTATAAATTTAAAAATAATATTTTGAACAAAGACTGTCTTAAATATGACTATGACGTTTCCTTAATAAAATTGTAAAGATAGTAGTACATTATAGAAGATTAAATTTGTAAAAAATATAATTATAAATATTTTTGTTTGGAAACTTAAATTAATTATAAATTAAATTTATATACTTACCTATTTGAAAATTTAATTATAATGAATAAATAATTTCGCTACTACGTGTAATTATAGAATATAAGATGAGTTTAATGTTCCACTGAATTTTAGGGCACTTTCCTAATTCACTTATTACAAATAAAATAATTGTAGAATTTGTTATGATTAAGGGGCTACACATATATTTAATCAAATCAGTGTACTTTTGTTAACTCTCTTTTATCATACTAATTTTCGTTAAAATAAAATTAATAATATTATCAAAGTGTATATAATATTTAAAGTGTTAAACAACACAGACAATAATTTTTCATATTTAAATGAAAAAATACTGCAATGATTTTAACAATAATGAGGACTAAATATATTCATCATATTATTTTATCCTTTTAAATTTAAGCATTATTACAGTCGAGTTTCATAATAATGTATTGAAGTTACTATAATAGTGGGGGTAGTATCGCCTGATGCTTACTATTCCCCCTTTCTTTTTTGCCATTAAATCCATTTCCTCTTAATATAATTATCTTAATTTATCACATTTCATAATACAATGTTCGTGCCCTAACCTTCATAATATTTATTACGTGTATGTAAATTTATAACTCAGTTGTATCTATTATATTAATGTAACTAATCTATTATTATTATTTAATAAAATGAATTCACTGTGATGCTACGAAGTTACATATAATGTTAAACATAAATTAAGATTAAATACGTTAACTTGGTAACTATGTACATAGTTTTAATTATCATAGATAATAAGGTGATGTAAGTTATAGATAACTAATAACATACCTTTAGTGTACTATTGTAAATAATAAATTCACTGATATAAATGATTAATAAAATTTAATTATTGTTATAAAATGTTTATGAAGTATTTATTATGTTTTGCAGAATTTTGTTTTTATTACTATGTTAGACCTTGTTTTATTTATAGTTTTTATTATTATTTTCTTTAAACAATATTGGAGAAATTGTTTTAGTTCCTGGGTATATAAAATCAATTGTTGAAATTATTTAGTAAAAATATAATTATAATTATATTATTATTATATTGGTAATTTTCTAAGTATTCTTAACATATCGTCAATGTTACGTGTAAATCTTCTTGTAACAATAAATTTGCTTATTAGAAAAATACGCTGGTAGTTTTTTTTAACACCTTTTAATAATTAATTTAATTAGAAAACTGATAATAAGAGAAGTAAAGTCGCTACTGTAAATAAAATTGAAACTCTTAATCCTTTAAGAACGGTCCACCACGTCTGGATCGACCACGCATCGTAGTCATTAGTCTTCGTTTCGTCGTCATAAAATCATAAAGAATAATTAATTTCTCCCAATATTAAATTGACAAGGCTAAACTATATATAAAAGTATTAAAAATATGCAGTGTAAGAATTTTTTGTTTTGTATAAAAATCCTTAATTCTCTTTCTAAATAGTCTTCGAAATCTTCTACATATGTTTTGGCCCGGGAATCATATTTTTATATCACACTTTGTTGTTGTGAAGAACATGAGCATATAAGTAAGTAATTTTTGAATTCTAAGGTATTACCATCACTGAATATAAAATCTTTAGATGTTAATAGTGAACAAATCAATAGAATGATTAATAATAATAGTCCCAAAATCATATGTGAGAATTTTGAAGTCTCGCGTAATTTTTAATGTGTGGATGAACAAACAAATTCCATCTGCCACGGATGTGTAAGTGGCAGATGGAATTTGTTTTCCGTTATTATCAGTATGATCCTGCTCCAAGCTAACGGTACCTACTAGTAAGTATATAATTACAAGTTAATCTTTTATTTCTATCATTATTATAATTTTCTCTATTCACGATTTCCTCCAGATAAACTTTGATTTGGAGGAAATCGTTGTTTAATAAGATCGCCTTTTGTGCACGAACAAGATACTTTATAATATGGTTTTCGTACACAGGTATAGGTAATCAATAAACATACTTATAAAACAGATCTTAATGATCAAAATCTAAACGTTTTATTTGATGAATTGTTTATAAAAGAATATATAAAAATCCCAAGAGAACATCAAATGGGTCAAATGTTGAACTCTTTCTGATAACATCTAACATAACCTAACAAAGCTAAGCAAACAACCTTCCACCATAAATCAGAAATTAATGACGAGCAATGTTTGTATGAGTTTGACAATGAAGACAAGAAATATTTCACTTTAGGAGTAATTTAACATTTGTATTGCATTTCCTCAAGAAGTGGATCACTGGTGTAATCAAGATGGAAAAAGGCGGTTGTTTATTCCACAATTTTCGTACACGATAAGAATTTTTATTCCCTCTCCCTTTGTTGAATCTGGCGAAGTTAAAGGTGGCAAATTTCACGGTTGGACTTCATAGACGGTGATGAGTTTCTCCTTGTTTATGCCTTTGGTTACTAAGGAAAGAATACTGTAATCTTATAGACAATAGGGACAGCAATCGAAAGGGGCCGTAAATCAGGGTTTGTGGGGCTTTTTGTTTTATGAAAAAAAGGAATGGATAAAACAATACGCGCCTTTGTTTCGAAATGTACCTCTTAATTCTTGTAGTTTGTACCAACTTGTAAAGAAGGTAACGTTAAAGTTACAATGTAACTTCGACGCTAGGACCAACAGCAGAATATCTATCATAAACAAACAATTCTAGAGGTTAATTGATAAGGATCTTGTCTTAACTGAAATTAAATGTCTTAACTGAGAATTTTTTATACGCAGATACATAAATTGTTATTTTGGATTTTTGTTATTTGTAATTTATAATGCAAATGTCATCTGTGATGCCAAAAATCTTGTTTGATATGTTTCCCTTTTTATTATTCAATTCCAAGAATATGAAATCTCAACCATAATGGGAATTGAAAATTCCTTTTAATGATAGTAGGTAGGTAGTCTTTTTGATCATACCTGGCTTCATTACTTGGCTTTTTCTAGAATGAATCGCGGAATGCGACATTATTCGTTTGCAGCAATAGACAGCCAGCAATAAGCGAGCTTTTCAATTTTCTATAGACCGGCAACGCATCAACGATGCCTTTGGCATTTAATACGACCTGCCTGTGAGCTTCTCGTTCGGTCGTTTGTCACACATAAACAGAACATAAAATACAATCATAGATATTATAATCTAATCAAAGGTCGATGACAAATCGAGAACATTACATAAATTTAACAGTTTCAATTAAGTGTATATGCACATCGGAGAATTACCAGAGATCGTACATATTTAATATCGATATTTTACATCCCATTTAGCTAGAGTTTATTCGAATTACCTAATTAGATTTAACGGTTCAGAAGACAGCCAGACAAGAACTTTGTGTCACGTCTGGTAGGTTTGTATGCATATTATACTATATACTTATACTCTTTATAATCAATTAAATCGGTCCTTTTAAGTAACTCCAGCGCAAACTAATTTAAATCACCGAACAATAATATATCTCTTAATAATTGAAATGTTGGCGTACGCTAAAGTAATTTTATTATCTGTGATAATTTAAATTAAGAACATAGAAATTTCAGATCACATTGGATAAGAAAAAAGATGGCGGCATTGCGATTGACACTGTCATCATCATTGCAACCCTTTCTTAGCTGATCATCTGCTAGGTGGACAGAGAGAAAGAGAGACAGACGTGTCTCCTCTCCACGAGGTCTTTGAGCATGATGGTAAGATAATTTACTAACCGTGAGAATGCTTTTACGTGATTTGGATCTATATTGGAGAATCTATTCCAGCAATGAATTGAGGGCCCCATAGCTTATGATGTTTTTTGGCAGCAATGACAAACAAATAAATATTCAGCTCTTTTGCCATTAACATATTCCAATTAGCACATAACAAGACAAAATAAGGGTCAGTTTAGTAAAGTAATGTTAGAGTGACAAATGACTGGATTGATACCAAATTCCAACTTAATATTGGCGGACATAACTCTAATATACGCATGAATTTACCCCACGGGCATTCATCAGATATCCATAACGAGAAAATCCTTGATTACCCATTATCCAACATGGTTGTGGCTATAATGAAGCAATAAAGGCATTTAATGTGATCCGACAATATCAAATAGACCTGAATTTAAATCTTGGTTAAAGTTTTACAACAACACTATTTATTTAATACTAATGGCAATGTCATCACTAATACTTATTATTATCCTCAGCATATTTTTCATTGTAAACTTTAGAATAAAAATCATACGAACAGTCATACTTTATTTAAAGTGGTTCATTGAAGCATTGAAGTTCTTTGTACCAAAACGAATTCGTAAGTGTATTGCACCGGATCTCACATATGAAACAACAAGCTGTGCCCGCGGCTTCGCCCGCATGAAAATCAGTGTGTCACAAAGTTTTTCCCGCGTATACTCATACCCCGCAAGAATTCTAGGACAAAAAGTATCAACTTTCTTCCTGAGGAAATTCATCGAAATCGGTCAGGCGGTTTAGATTTTTCATATAAACTTTCATCTCCTATTCCAAGACTTTAGGGGTTGATTTTTGAAAAAAAAGTAGCCTATGTGTGACTCTGGGTCTTCAACGTTTTTCATTCCAAATTTCAACCAAATCGGACCGGTAGTTTAGGCGTGAAAACGTCACAGACAGACAGAATTTCGCATTTATAATATTAGTATTATCTAAATAAGTGATGGCTTCAACCAATAAAAACACTTCTACTGCTCTTGAGATAATCGGACCCTAAATATAGACTTGATACCTAATACAATCGCATCACAAGCTTTCATTAGGCGACGACACGTGTCCGATTGGTCACGGGATCGTTCCCACGTCGGATGTAAAGACGATTCGACACGGCAACGATGCGACTCGACGTGAGAGGCATGTTATTGAGTGAAGCTTGCTCTACATGAGCGATTGTTGTGCAGATATAGATATAGTTTAATACTGTATGCACTAAAACCCTTCCATTTACAAAAAGTACACGAGTAACAAGATTTTGGGATGTAAGGGGCTCAATCCATGCATAAGTCTAAACTAACCTCACGTGTACGTGGTGCAACACTTAGAGTGAAATATATTATAAACAGTTTTTAGACTTTGCTTTGAGGTTGCAGCACCTATGGACAAGTATTGTGCAGCTTTTAGCGTAAGTTTTTCGTAAGTCACCAAAGATATGAGATTGAAATTTTTTGTATGAAGCCGGGCTCAGTTGCCCGGTCGCCATTTAAAAAAAAAAATAAAGTCCGATGTTTCCTACAAATATCGATAGAGGACACTTATACAATAAAAAGTATTAGAGTCAATATATCCCAAAACGTCACGTTACAGAGTTATTTCCAAAACAAAACTATGATCAATACGTTGTTTCTACAAGGCAATTGAATATTCACCATCGACCTTTTATTGCAAATAACTGTGAAATTACGCTTTCGGATATGTGGACCGTAATAATTTCTTGTTCGTATAACTGTTCCCATTCGATATATGAAAGTATTATCGTGCCCGCCATTTTTTTAAATCAAAGGGACTAAGCCACAAAGATTCAAACCCCTTTGTGCACTTAAGACACACTCAACTTAAGCTTAGGCTGAGTCAAAGTAATGTTTATAACGTAAAAGAAAAGTATGTACGCTCTATAGATCTTAGCCTTAGACCCTAATGTCTGAGGAAAGTTCTTAAATAATATATTCTTGCAGACACTATCCAATTAGTGTTATCACGAATATAGGGTTTCATATGAAAAGAAAATTAACAATAAAACATGAACAGTTCTTTTAATCCGATAATAATAACATTATCAGTAAAAACAATTATAGTACACAAAAAATCTAAAAATAAAAATGATCACAAAAAGCTACGGATATTATGATAATATAATTAAAATCAAATTATATTGTATACTCAGAATTAAATAAAAACTTTGCATATACTCTACTCAATATAATAGTAGAGCAAGCTTATCTCCGAATACAGTATAAATAAAAGTTAGTACTTATGAACCTTATTCTGTCGTGTATAAGATTCAAAGTATCGAGTAATCTTATTAACTAGGGTTGTCACACAATATGTTTTATAATTGAGTTCTCACGAAAATTATTATTATCAGGGCGTTATGGACCATCGTGTAATAAATACATTGAAAACATTTTACCTGATAACGTTGATATATGATGTTGATATTGATATTTAAAGAAATATCTAAATAATGTAAATTCTCTTTAGTGTTATCTGGAGAAAAATAAAAATTTATAGCAACAAAAATCATTATGTAACACTAATAAAAATAAATTGATATATTTTTCAGTTAATATAAGAAAATAATCTAATTTTGCCACTAAAGAGTTTTTATGTATGACCTAATTTGGAATGGCCTGTTTGTTCATTTATTTTAACTGTAACCCAAGGCCGCCAAATTAGTTTGTTCCTTACGTCAAACCTGTCAAGCTTTTATAATAAAAAACGATAAAAACTAAATCAATTTGGTGAAATTAGAGTTTTTTATTAGATGCCTGTTCCGAGACGCATTATGTACTAAAGCGATCAATATAATCGATCAGGCGGACCACTACCGCATCGACATCAATCTTACGTACATAACGTGAGAAGACATCTTAAGAAATGACCTTTTAAACATAGCTTCGTGCTCTAAATGGACAAAGAAAAGTATCATGGGCTTTGCCCAAACCACATCAGGTGTCAGTTGTACACTTGATCTATACAAATACAATCCAATAACCCATTTTCTTGTAAGTCAGCTAACATTGTGAAGAAAACTGCTTCAGCACTCAATTGTACTCTGCCGACCTCTCTGTATTCTTGAATTTTGTCTATAATATAGTCAAATATGTTCTCGAAATAGGTCAGATCCTTAAACTTGTCAAGATTTGCAATCTTGTACACGAAGCTGTCGTGGAGTCCTATCTTCTCCAACGCTACCATATGGATGAACGCGTGATACCAGACGTTGGAGCATTTCAAGGTTTCGCTAATCAGGTTGGCGAGGTACATGATTATACATTTCCAGTTTGGATCTATAGTGCTACATTTCGTTTGTATTATAATCACGGACTGAAACAATATCATACTATTAAGTTCAATACAAAATGGTTCATAAAAGTTTATTTCAGATGGCGTATAAAGGGTTCCTTTCATTGATGAATTTACATTGCTTCTAAATAATAGTAGTTGCAGTGTTGCAGAGCCAGTTAAGTAGTTATTTTAAACATTTGTGCTGAGATGGCAGATCATCTACTTATATCCATCGACAACGGTGATCACTTACTATGAAATGGAACACTGCTTCCTTTACTTAATATTTTTCTTAAATTAATGAGGGCTCCTCAAAATTCATTCATTGTTCCAAAGATGCATTCTACCAAAAAGAGGGTATGTGTAAAGTAGAATATTTTTGATGTCCTAGAGGACAAGGTATGTAATAGAAATAGATATCAATTACCTCATAAAGAATACTCTTGAAGATATCAACAGATCGTCTGACTGGCGCGGATAACTCCAAAGGACTGTAACCTTTTTTCTGCTTCATGACAGCGACGGCCTTGTCGTACGCCAAACTATACACGTCGACGTTTGTCAACCTCAGTTGAGTTTGTGTCGTTTGAGACGACAGTTTCCTGAAGATCCTGTAGAACTCAAACAGGAACCGCAATACCACTGACATTCCGTATTTGTAAGAGTTTTCCATTCTTAGTTCGTTATCGGTTTCGTCAATAGCCCTGAATATTAAGAAATACATTTAAATTTTGTAATGAAATACATAAATTTACACTATTTGCGCACTTTAGTAGGTAAAGAAGATTTTCATATGATAAAATCAATATTTTTATTTATATTATTTATGGAGTTCTTCCTGAAGATGAGTTAGGACCTACATTAGGACGTTACGTTAAGTCATTCTAAATATTTAGGAAACTGCAAGATAACGTACCTTTGACATCGAAACATATTTAACTGACGCTTACCTTGGCCACGGGATCAGCTGTGCGAACCAACGAGGTAATGTCGCCAGCGTAGTGGGAACTCATCTCACGGGCAGTAATATAACTGCGGCTTTTTATTTATTTTATGAATGATTTATTTATTAGGTGATTGTATAATGATTTATTTAATCTGTATAATTATTTCATCAAACGCAGTTTATCACCAGTATAAACTGAAGATTTATATTTCATATTTAAGATAAATAAAAATTAGGTAACCTGCCAATGTTACTGCCAGTTAACCTGTTAATGCCAGTTCTCCACAATGTTGTCAAAGATGTATGAAGTTTGTCAATCTGAAGTTTGAAGCGTGGTAGACTAGCTTTTACCCACACACATTTTGAGGCCCAATAGATGTATGATGTAGATGATTCCAATATAAATTATACTTACAAATTAAGATATAAAAGGTTTAATTGATCCACTAGCTGATCAGTATCATTTCGGAGTGCGCGTCCTTCATTCACTAAATTGGCCACTCGGTCTCGTACAGAACTTTGTTTGGACAAGGACACATTTCCAACAACCTTGGAAAAAATCGTAGAAACAGGAAATTTTGGCGATTCCAATTTGGGTTTATGTTTTCTGCTCGTACTTTCCATCTTATGTTCCCTATAATCTTCATCTGACTCAGAACTACTGCTGTCAGAATATTGTAAAGAATCGAGCATTGCTATTATTTTTGGACTAGTCATTTCAGGTAATTTGAGGTTCGAGGTATTTATTACTTTTGGCTTCTTAGGAGCGTCTACTGCTTTTACGACGTGAGAAAGCTTGGGGTTGGGAATGTTTTCTACCCGTTTGACATCATCGTAGGGGTACCCAGGCTGATCCGGCGACACAGGTATTGGCATAATTTCCTCGTGTCCAATATTTTGTGGCGGCCACTGAGCGTTGCATAACGAGAGAAGAATTAAAATCAGGGCTGGTAACATCTTCAATCTGGAACATTGAATTGAAATAGCCGTCAATCAGTGATGTAGTTTTATTGCCATTCTTATTGATATCATTATCTGTATTTATGACTATGGATACATGTATTCCACGTGTTGGAAGATGTGTTAAATGACTGATAACGTGTTTAACTCTGTTTAATAAACAGTTATTCAGAGACCTAAGACACATGTTATTGCTCATGCATCACTCTATTCATAAAGTCTGTTTCTTTTCGTTCAACAAAAAAACCTACACGGATGCATGTATGTTTGATTATATGTAAAACAAAACAGGTGATTTGGCTATTGGGCCAAATTAATTTACAAGAATTACATAACAAAACTGAGTAAGTATATATATGTATATATACCTACGAAATGGTAGGAAATGAAATGAATACAAATGGCTATTCGTTAGTGTACCTCACGTATTAAGTAATTATTTTATGACATCACGGAAAAACACAAAGCAATCATTTTAAGGCGATTCACGCTTTTTCATATGCTGATAATATCATATGGTTGTAGGATCAAATAATAAAATTATTGCTTGCAACGTTTCTAGGTAAAACGATTTTAGTAAGACAAAATTTAAGATGATTACCTATAAACTATATTGAGTCAGCTTTAAAGTTTAAATAAATAAAAAAACAACTTTAAGGGGATTCATCGCTTTGCTCTTAGCCTGCAACGCGTTACTTACCCTCCTACCTATTATTTGCCACTTACCATCAAATAGCCGGTATGTTCGTTAAAACATGAGAGGAAGCTTGGATTTTGTCTTATCTTTTAAAGTCTGGGCTTTAAACCCAAGTCCTCTGAACGAGAAACTATTTAACCACTTCATTTTCACTGCACTTTAATTATAATTAACAATTTATAATTATATTTAATACTTACGTAAATAACAAGATATCACAATATAAATCGACTTATTCACACAATGGTCAAGAATATTCCCCGGTTATAATGAAATAATCCTATATTTATATAAAACTATTTAACAATAGAAAAAGTCATACGGTATGTCTGTATCAACGTTATTTTGTGGTAATAGGTAAACTGTTATACCATTTATTTATCTATTTACTGCTTCATGTAGTTTGCAGGCTTAACCTAGAACATGGATAATGTCTATAGCACCGCCACGCGTTAATGGTAAAGACAAATTTATATCAGCTCGTGTTACTGCAGCATAAAGAAGGCGTCACTCACGCGCTGCCGATGGAAATTAGGGCCTCGAAGGAAACTCATTCTCTGCGTAAATGTGAGTCCAACACTGCAGCATTAACAGAAGTTTGATTTAACATGGACAATGCTACGATCATATGGCTAGCTCCCAACTATGCAGACAACAAAATTTCTTTTAGCTTGGTGATGCAAAGCCAAGCTACTTTAAATAGAAGCATCCTGGCTTCAACACCTCCTCCGTTGTTTAGCACGGTGGACGACCAAGGAAGGTGGACTGGGCTCAATGAATAATGCACTGCAAAAAACCTATATATTTAACAAAACAAGCAGTTAAATGACCACTGCCGCCTTATCCACATTCAATTGGAAAAAAGAAAAATATTTGACGCGATTCGCTAGAAGTGAGCTGGAGATCTCTGTAATATAGTTTAAAAATCACACATGCAAATTTACAAAAAAAAACTATAAGTGTTGACAGAATGATGAGACCAGTGTCAAGCAGTAGTACATCATAGGTGGCAATCATTATGAAACAGACGGACAACAACGGTGATCCTTTTACAGCTACAATTAATATAGATCCCAAGATTTCGATAAACAAAATATACTCCCGTTTACAGACAAATCCGTTGATCAAACCACGCGACAATGACGTCACTAATTATAATCGTTCTCTGTAATTAAACAATGCACTAAACAATGACATATATATTATGGCATTCGTTCTATTTGTACCGTGCACTCGCCGTTGCCAATTGACAATAAGTCTATATATAGCTATTTATAAATCACACAGTCTACAAAGTGCCTACAAACATCAGGAGGTACTGATATGGAATTCAGCGGAAAAATAAATGAAATTTCGATTATGCAATTATTTAGTAGCAGTTATTTACAAAAGTGTTGAGAACGTTAAACTACGCAATCCTACGCAAGCAGTCCTAGAAGAAAAAGCGTCAAGAAACTATTAACTAGAATATTTTTGAACAAAATAATTACAAAAGGCACTTATTTACTACTAAATAGATTTCAATGGATGGAATCAATATTTAACGATAATAAAAAAATCTTAACACTAAAAAATGTTTAAAAATAAAATATGCTCGTCGAATTACTTAATGGTTGCTTGTAGAAGGTAAGTTGTAAGTCAAATAGTAAAGCTATGTGGTAAAATCTCTACCAAAATAAAACAAATTTTGTTTGGACCTGCCTCAATCCAAATAGGTTTTGGTATCAGGCCTGGTGAAGGCGATGGGTTTTGACTTGTTAACAATCTACAGAGTTAAATAAGATCTTAAAACTCCTTCACTGATTAGGTTGGTTACCGCTTGTACCAATATTTCTTCAACATAATAATGTTGGTTTAGATCTTTACCATTAGATCAATCATTAAGGTTTATCAGAAGTCTTCGAGCAACTTAAGAACTGCAATCACGCAGGTTGACAACTCCGTCCTACTTAATGGTGTTCTGACGCTTCTAAGGGATCCTTGGCAATGACTAGCAGAGACACATTCCCTACATTAGCTCCGACCCTATTAATCCTTCAGCCCTACGCGTTTTGTAATATGCTGGTCCACTTTTAAAACGCAGGGTAATCCAGAAAGTACTTTTGAATTGTGGTACGGTTTTATATTTGCCTGGTCAGCTATAACGTGGACGCCTGATAAATTCAGAAGCCGAATAGGAAAAAGGTTCATCGTTGCCTCATTTGGCCAGTAGGTCGTCGAAGCGCTTCTTAAATGAGCTGATCTATTTATGGGTTGGTAAAAGTTTTCCATAATTTGAATTGATTTTAAAGCAATCTATCTAATACTCACAGATCGCTGTATCTTCGATGCAAATGAA
>DWPQ01000667.1:0-15023 GCA_018251795.1 Perichares adela | reverse complement strand
TTGCTGAAGCGATGGCATAAATTGACTTTCGAAAAGTGTTTGTAAAAACCTACTTCGAATAAATGAATTTTGAATTTGAATTTGAATTTTGAATTATAATAAATGCAATTTTATACCATTCCTAAATATTTCACATAAGAAGTCGCGTGGGCGCCCAAGTCTCAAAATATATACTTACAACTTTTCATTGAATTTTCTAAAGAATCATTTTCATTGTGGTCGCTTGGGCTATAGAGGAATTACTGCTGCGCGATTTGGTATGCACTTATGATGGACCGGTTTGTTTATTACGCGTGACGCACAAAGAATTCGACCCTAGGGCATAAGTATTAATTTTGTTATTGGACAAATTTTCTTTTGATGGACCTGCTTTAAGTAGGTATATATATCTAACTTTTAAGTAATGTAGCAGTAACTACGATAAAATGTTAGATACATAATATTGACTTACATCGTTTTAATTTAAACTTACAACATGATATATCCGGTGGGAGCTTTCAAATCTCGTGTGGCTTGCATTTGTAAAAGAAATTCCTCAATTTGAGAATTGAATTGCTAATGCCTAACGGATTTTTGTAATGTATTCAAACGACACGTTCAACGCGCCTATATTTGCATGACATCATGGCATGTTAGGTTATGTTCACTGATTCATTTTGATCATATATTCAGTAATTGCGTTGAAGACGCTCTTATTATAATCGTAAGGGAACACCGGCGCTCGCAAGAAATTTCAGTCTATCGCAGCACGAATTATAAAGCGAAGCACTTCGACTGTACGGTAGGAATAGTGACAACTAAAAGGATGGATAGGATTCCCGCGCTGCTGTGACGCCCGATGATCTAAAACGGATGAGGGAATTCATTCAAACAATTCCTGCGCACGCTCCAAAATATATCCTGTGGAAACCCGAGAGTTTGGTTTTGAACATCATTCATTTAAATTATCATTTATTTATAGTAGACACTACTTAATATCGCTCTTAGCGAACACCTTCGATTATTCCAACCCGGTATTTAGTTAAAACTTCTCCTCGCGCCCATTTGTAAAGAAACCTAATTTCCTTGTGATTATTGCTTTGGGCGTATACATACACTTTATTCAGATTCATTAATTATTTTTTCCAACAATAATTTGGAGGCCATGGTCAATTGATGTGTATATTTACTATACATTCATTTGGATACGTCTCGTTCGGCTACACAATATAGGTAGGTATATTTTGGGAAACGCATCTAAAAATTAAATGAACTAAATATAGGAACAGTAAATTACAATCGAATACTGCCACATAATGTGTAATTATTCTTGATTTATGAATCAAATCGAAGTTATATATTATATAGTAATTCCGACAAATTATTGAAGTATTGTTCCAAGCAGCTGCCTTCCATTTCAGGGTCATTTGACACGGAACGGATCAAGGCGACTATGCCCATCAATTTTATACTTATTACGAATTGTTTTCCTTATCAGCGAAACGCAAACATGTTTTAGCATTATTAGCTTAGAATATATTATAGAATATACCAAAATATGGATTATTACGTAAAAATTAAATATAAACCTTCTCGCACATGGGATAAAACCTATAATGAAGACATTTGTCTAACTTTGATGATACTGAACGTATTCGTTGACATATTTAATTTAGAGTATGGAACCCTCACATGCAAATCAAGGAGTTCTCGGATTTTTACTACCTACTCATTTTGGCAGAATGAAACTTGGCACAGCAAGTTTCTTCTTATAAATTTTACCCACCTACTATATGTGCAGGGATGGAACGACGTGAGCTTCCACGGTTCGGGACAGATCCCTACGCCCAACATCGACGCTATGGCATCATCTGGCATAATGCTGCAGAACTACTATGTCACCCCCATCTGCACGCCCTCGCGCGCCACCCTCATGACAGGCAAATATGCCATTCATACAGGTTATTATTATTTCAGTAACATATTTATTTATGCGTAAAGTTGTCTTTTAATCCACATTTTATCTATATAGGTCCAACATTTCTGTGTACCGGTACACCTGTGTACAGGAAGCTTGTCTGTCAGCACGGTGTTTTGTCCTTAATAACTGTCTCGTAGTAGTGATTGCGTTTTATTAGGATTTATTGCTAATGAAGTGCTAGGGAGCTCGAATCGTGTGTCAGTCGTTATGGACCGAATTAGGATTCTTCGGATCCAGTCGATCATAACAAGCGTGGCCGCTAACGAAAACTACACCGGTTAAATGTTTCGATGATCACGTTAAAACAAACATTTCTTATGTTACTTCTAGACAGCTTGCGTAAGTACATAATAACTTTATAGATTAGCCACATATCCTAGCATAAATCCGCATTGGAGTGGCATTTTGGAACTCCATACCTTCTTAGTTATAAAGAGCAAGAAATCGTAAATGATTGTGTTGTTAATATAAGTCGCTATAAAGGAAAATAATTTAGTGATAACCCGTTTCACATCCCAGGTATGCAGCACACGGTTCTGTTTGGCACCGAACCCCGAGGTTTGCCGCTCTCGGAGAAGATACTTCCGCAGTACTTGAAGGAGCTGGGCTACAGCACACACCTGGTCGGCAAGTGGCACCTCGGCAGCTACAAGAAAGCATATCTACCCTTGAATAGAGGGTAAGGTTACGTTTGTATCAGCTTCCGAATAACATTGCAGTTAGCAATTTATATGCTGCAATAAGATAAAAAAATGAAAACCATCATCCGGGCTACGGATTATTCACATTTTCAAAGATTTCACTACTATAACATTGCTTTATGGAATATCTATACTATCATTCTATATTTATTTGACGTTTAACTATATTTTTTCAGCTTTGACAGCCATATCGGTTTCTGGACAGGAAAAATTGACATGTACGATCACACAACACAAGAGAAAGGGACGTGGGGCTTCGACTTCAGAAGAGGTAGTATATTCTTAAAAAATATATTTGCTAAAATGAACAGAACAAATGCTAGTCACGTACTCGTATGAACAGATTAAACATGCGATGTTTACCAAGCTAGTATAGGTACGTGGTGCCGGTGTCTAATCTGGGATGTATTCGGCCATTTATGTATTCATCAGTTTCTCTTTGAATTACATTTAAATTTTGCATCAGCCGTTATTTACAATTTCCATCCAATCCTCTCATGTTAATTACAAAGTAAAAAAAGTCTTATCCATTTATAATTAACTTTCCAGGGTACCAAGTAGAACACGACCTGTTTGGTGTTTACGCTACAGATATTTTTACGGACGAGTCGATAAAGGTATATCTAATTACTTAATATCATATTTTGTTTCATTTAGTATACAGTATACACGATACTGCACTAATATTGCTCAAGAAGTGAATAAATCTGCGAATAACGTAACTATTGACATGTTTTATCCTCTTACTGCTCTTATATGGTCTCTCCAATTCTCTAATTAGTTATTTCTCCAATAGATTGTAATGATTTGATATTTTGGCAACAAGTATTTTTTTATGATTTCGTGAAGTCTATAAATTAGGTAGATTATTAACATTGTATTAGCCTAATTAAAGGAAGCATATTTATTTCCCTTATTTTAATCATAATTCTTTCCCTTATACTTTGTTTTGACCTCAAATTATCTATGCAATTACCCAAAGTCTTATTACTCGCGAAACTGTACCGGACGTAGTCTAGCGTGTGTCCAGTTGGGTATATAACCACGAAACATGCAATAACGAACAATACACAGTGCGTGTATGATAATAATATGTTTCCGTGTATACACATGTCACGTTGATGTTAATCGTTTGTTTGTAAGATAATCAAAGCACACAACAAGACTTCGCCGCTGTTCCTGATGGTAGCGCACTCGGCCGTGCACTCGGGCAACCCGTACGAGCCGCTGCGCGCGCCCGAGGCCTTGATCGCCAACTGCAGCCACATCGCCAACCGACAACGTCAGAAGTATGCCGGTTAGTTGTCGGTCAGTTGATGGTTAGTTGCGTCCAATAGATTTATGGTGCAGGTATTTTTTTATGGTTGCAACCGGTAAATAATGCACTTACCATGAGACGGTATATATTCAACATTACATGCACATCCATACACCACATGTGTAATATTCGCGATGCCGGGCGGGAAGAAAGCGGTCTTCCTGCTCGGTAATGATTCGAGCACTGCAACCGAAACACGATCAAACATTTTATGGTTTATTAATGAAGGAAGCTAGGAAAATGCAGAATAGTAAAATTACTATAAAAGTACAGAGTTGTGTAAAACGATAGTGAAGTATGAAAATGAGTGTTAGAAAGGCTGATACAGACGCGATACATGTCTTTGGAGCGGAACATTGTGTACTCTAATTAGTCACTAACAAAAGAAATGTTCCATTTCTTCTTTAAATAGCACTGTAGTCCGATTTATGGATTTTTTACAAACTGTCCCTAATACGTTAAACCATATACTAAATATTGGCCTTAGCGATGCTGACTAAGCTGGACGAGTCAGTGGGCCGGGTGCTTGAGGCGCTGGAAGCGGAAGGCTTGCTTCAGAACAGCATCGTGCTGTTCAGCACTGACAACGGCGGGCCCGCCGCCGGCTTTAACGACAACGCTGCTTCCAACTTCCCGCTCAGAGGAGTGAGCCTATTTACGCTTATGTTCTCTTCTCATCTTAGCTAGAAGTAGTAGTCTTTCATAAAATTATGTTCTGAAAGTTACGAGATCACTGCTGAACATGTTTTTCAGTAGACATTGTAAGAATACCTGTGATCCCCAATACTATCTCGGTCTGCATTGAAAATGACACAAGTATTTTTATTGGCTTATGTTACTCCTATGAGTAACAGATTGTTACGTAATCCATCTTGAAATCATTATCTATATCAATCTATGAACTGTAGCCACATTTAAAGGTGATACATGGCACATGATAATCGGAATGAAATACCTGAAAGCCCCCATCACATTGGGGTCACCAATGAAGATGAATGTGAAAGGAAGGATATTTTGTCTGTCTAGCGTATTATTGGTGTTTGCAGAATTACACGAGGTCATTGTGTAAAAATTTAACTGGCGTTCTTCAAAATAGTCCCCCTATTTTTACAAAACTTAAATACAAGCTGGTTTGGGCGCAATAACTAACAGCTCCTCTCGTACCTCAAGCTCGCACACACAATCCTGCTTACGTTGCATCTATGTCCCTACTTCCCTACATAATCTTAACACAGAATTATAACGTTGGCCGAAGAAGCTTGATAAACCGTAGCCTCAATAAAGCTACGGTGATGACTATAGAGACGTTTGCAGGTTAAAAACACGTTATGGGAGGGCGGAGTACGCGGCGCCGGCGCACTGTGGAGCCCCCTATTGAATAGGCGCGCGCGGGTGGCCACACAGCGCGTACACATCGCGGATTGGTTGCCCACTTTGCTCGCTGCCGCAGGATACACAGGGTACCGCATTAAAAACTACTACTACTACTACATTTAAAATACTAAAATCTCTACGGATTCCGCAATGAGTTTATAATATCTAGAATTGATCAGGTAGAATATCATCAAAATATTATGTTTCTGAGATTCGACCATCTTTTCTCTTAGTGTATTATTACTTCAGTAAATCGAACTAAATTTTAATCATAAAGAAATAAAACCAAGATAACTTTTTATGATAAACCAAAAATATATCGCTAATTTAATGCTGAAAACATGTAAATTACTCATGTTTTGTAGGGCTCATATTCTAGTTGTATGTTACTCCACCACGGATCTCGTATTATCAGCAATTGATGCTTACAGCACCCTGAGTGGACTGGACGGATTAAACCAGTGGCAGGCGCTGTCGGATGACTTCCCGTCCGACAGGACGACTCTCGTTCATAACATCGACGACATATACGGCAGCGCCTCCATCACTGTGGACCAGTGGAAGATTCATAAAGGTATTATTGTCGATATGGGTAATTAATTAACGTCGTGGGATGATGCAACCCACAGTATGATACCATATGATAACAATGTTGGTAACCAGTTCGTTATCAACTGTTATATATTAGCTCCTCGGTGACCACAAACAAGTAATGTCGTTTGCAGGGTCCAATTACAACGGAGCGTGGGACTTCTGGTACGGACCGAGCGGCCGCGACAATAGCTACGACCCTTCGCTGTTGCACACTAGCGCTGCGGGCAAGGCGCTCGATAAGCTCGGTTTGATGCCCACCAAGGAGAAGGTGTTGCAGCTTAGGTATGCATTTGCAGTATTTCGGTCGCGAAGATGTGGCGTAAGCTTGGCAGAGTTCTGAAGTTCTTGGCAAGTTCTGAAAGCGCTTGTCGCCCCGTACTATTGACCCATCTGGTCTAAAAGTTAATGGATTTATGGTGGCACCGTAATGGACCCTCCTTATTGTAAATATTTACAATATTGGCATGATGTAAAGTACGACAAGCAATGATTGGAAATTAACAGATCTCATTATCTGATGGAATTATAACATTACCGTATCTGTAATTTTATAATACACGATCTGGATGATTTATCTCAGTGTCGAAATCCCCCGTCTCTTTCCTATATGATTTCGAGGCCAGTACAATATTTATACATTGTAGTCATGAATTGTCACAATGGAAATAAATAGTAACTGAATGTTATTGTTAGGGAGGCGGCGACGGTGCAGTGTGGCAACCATGAGCCTGTAGCGTGTAAGCCACTGCTGGCGCCGTGCCTCTTCAACATCGAGGACGACCCGTGTGAGACGCGCAACCTTGCTGACAGGTAACATTTAATTAATATGGTATAGGTATCGCCAAATTTCTAGTACGCTCTGAAGTTGCCCTTAGTCCTATAATTTACTATTGCGACGTGACTCGTGTCGCTGTTCAGAGTGTACTACAAAGACAAGAACTTTAATAACGTCATATTAACATCGCAATGAATTATTTCAGTGAACCAGAGGTTTTACAAAGAATGCTGGAGGAGCTGGACAAAGTGAATAGGACCGCTGTACCGCCCAACAATCGGGAGTTGGACCCCCGGGGGGACCCGCGCTACTGGGGCAGGGTGTTCACCAACTTCGGGGACTACTTACCAGATCTGTCCGTGCAACAAGTCCAAGGCCAAAGACGTACTAACTCCATAGCGTGAATATTCTTTTATTTCCTAGTTTCTCTGGTTACCTAGTACCTCGCCTAATAGCACGCACATCTAGTTTCGTTGCTGACGTCGCTGTAATATTGCGGAACCGTAATTTCCCGGGTATAAGGTAGAGAAGACGCGTAAGTCGGTAGAATGTTATGAAAATATATAATTATTTAATATTAAGTCGTTATTTTCAAACTCAGATAATTGGAGGAAAAGAGTGTGAAATCATTTCCTCTCAAACTTTCTCAACTATATCTGTGGACAGGGGACAATATCAGACTACCTCCTTAGATTATTTACAAGGATAGTTCATTTTGTATAATAATATTCTCTTTATATCCTCAAACTTTAGTTTAAACATGTAGTTAATTTTTAGGTTTAAGAATATGATTTTTGTTGAATAAAATAGTACAACACTAATTAGATAGTTTTCATTCAAAAATATAAAGACAATATTTTTTTATGTTAATAGTCGACAGTGACACAAAAGAGATCATTAACGCGTTGCTAGCTTAGAAAGAAGCGTAAGACTCGCAAATTACCGGCTCTCTATGAAACACGAAACATTTTACGGTAGATTTCAAAAGGAGGGTATATAAGCAAAGCATAAGATGCTCCCTACCAACACGAATGAGTACCTTCGTTAGTAAACTAGGTCTCATACAAGGAACGTAAGGTTATTATAGTGTTCGGTGTGGGGCACAATGTGCAATCGTGGTTAGCTTGGACTCAGGGATGGGTACATGCCCCAGAATGAATAAAACAAATTAATTCTTTTTTTTTTAATTAATCAACGCGATTGCACTTCTTAAATCTAAGTACAGTATTGAAACTTACGAAAAAAAATAAGGAGAATTAATCAAATTAAGTTTTGAGAATGAACATAAAAATTACTCAAATTAACTCAAATTAAATATCTAATGGTAATCAAAACATTATAAAATAATCAAGAAGGTACAATTAATAATACAAAGTTCATTCATTTTTTGGGATTGAACGCGGTTGTCATTTTTTTTATAAGATTTGTTTTGGTACTTTGCAAAATATCAATACACTTTATATGTACTTTTGCGTTTTAACGTTTAAAAACTTATTCAACCGAAGTTCAACGAATAATCAAAACAATTGTTAGGCTCAGTTTTCTTGAATAATCAACATATAAAATTTAAGAGAGTTAAAAATAAATGAAACTAAATTACGTTCTCTGCAATAATTAAAAATAAGTAAGTAGCAATTGACTTTAACAAAAGGTTTAAAAGTGTTTTATTTATTGAGAGACTTCGTGCGTTTGCTCTTGACGCCGCTCTTCAAATCCGACTTATTCCTACCGTCATTTACCTTCCTCTTGACAGTTTTTCGTTGAACGCCCCTGGCAACACTCGTGGTGACACTGGCGAGTCCCTCCACCGTGTTCGGCGGTAGAACTTCCCTGTATTGCTCCACAGCAGCGGACGTTGTCGTCAAATTGTCCATGGGCACGTCACTGGGGTCTACTACACGACACCAGTTAGAAGCGTTTCCAAGGCTGACCTTCTCAAGCGGACTGAGCACGTCCGAGATAAGGTCCGAACGACTCTCCTGCGACGAGAACGTTTCGGCAAGAAGCTGATCCACGATGTTATCTTTTTGAGGACATTGGAAGAACCTACTGATGACATATTTCAACTTTTCTTTTTGAATCTGCCATAGCGTTGCGAAGCTGTAAACGGAATTTTCCATAAAATTAGGACATTGTTTCGTCGCATGTGTGATCCGTCGTATGCTGGTAAGCTTCATATTTTCAAGATAAATAATAGATGCCAGAGATCCTAGTGGTATGATCGGTTCTTCACTCCCCTCTAATTTTTAAATTTCATGTGCGTATTGCAAATTAATCATCACTTACTTCCGTGAAGTAAACCGACTTACCTCAGAGGTTCATAATTTTCTCCAAAGTGTGAGGAGTCCGCCAATACCCAATTGGCTATCTTCACCGTTTTTTCTCGTCAATGATAAAGCATCATTTCGAAACGAAGATAGCAGCAAAATATGATAATTATGTACTTAAGAGGGGTTCCCTACGTAAAATCGAAACACAGTACTGACAAAATACCCGAATGATTGATTTCCTATGCTAAGTTCTCTCAAAGTGAGTGAGGAAATGAGCCTTAAAGGGTGATAATAATGAGTTGTGATGATGATAAACTAATAGAAACAAAAACACTGACTCATTGTCGTGATGGGACTTAATAATTTTGTGTGAGACGAGAAGCTGCATCAGTTTGGTCGCGCTATTCTCCGATATGCCGAACATATCGACGAGTGCCTCGATGTCCACTGTTGACCGCTGCGTGCACCACTCGAGTGTGAGTCGGAATATACATAAACTCTAGAGAGAATATAATTAAACTGTAATTAGTATAGCTTATCCAAAAGTAGTCGGTAACGCCCCCTTGTGGGCCCTGAACGCCTAGAGGGGCAGTAAGGGGCCCAACAAAAATATGTACAACAAAAGTATACTAGCTGCTATACCACGTAGCTGAGCTCACGGCCTTGTCCTCGTCAATCAATGCGTTCGCAAAGTTTTCCCCGCGTAAATCCGAATCCAGAGGGATTTCTAACATAAAAAGTAGCCCAAGTTACTCCTTATTACATCAGCTATCTTCCAGTGAAAGTCCCGTCAAAATCGTTCCAGCTGTTCCAGAGATTATCCGGAACAAACAGAAAGACAGACAGACAAACATTTTAAAAACTGTTGTTTTTGTATACCTATGTATGTACCGTGTATACATACACATGCATTTAGTAAAAAGCGGTTATTTTAATATTACAAACAGACACTCCAATTTTATTTAGTTGTACATATAGATGCTATGTGGGAGGGTGGTCGTCTGGTACATACCTGTCTCCTGGTAGTGCTGAGCGGTGCCAGCTTGTTGTCAGTGGCGCGACGCTCATTATCAACGTCGTGACAGTCGGCGCAGCAGTGACGGGACACGAGTGCCGCGTCCTCACTCCGCACGCCGAAACACGTCGCGTGCTGCCGCGTGCTACAGTAGCTGCCGGTCATTAAACTCTTACACAAACTGTCGTTTACTACCTATTGACGCATACGGTAGTCTTTAAATGTTGGAGACAGAAAAAATCATCGGTTCGCCCACTACTATTATTGTTGTAATAGAGGTTTTGTCTATACTAGCTGGCTAAACAAGCGTTAGTTTCCCATCTATTTATTATATTTGTATGTAGTAAAATATTTTGGTATTCAAAATTGTGTTTGGTGTTAGAAGGGTAAAAAATAATTGTTATATGTATTTTTTTACCGAAATTTTGTCCAAGCAATAAAAATAATACCTAATGTTTGGAGTGGACCCTTATCACTTAGTGGTATGAAAAATACAGATAATCATAAACCTTCCGCATGAATCACCAATCATCGATCTATTGCTGAAAAATGCATTAAAATTCCTTAAATAGTTTAAAAGATCTGAGGTAACGGACAGCGGAAGTGACTTCATTTTATACTATCTAAAGATAAAGGGCGGTAGGCTCGGTTCAGTACTGACTAACCTAACTGACTACTGGGTCAGTACGCTTCAGGCAGTCGGTCATATGCTTTGTTGTCAGATCCGTCTTTACTGTGTATACCTCTACAATCGCTGCAAAGGTACTTGGCGTGTCAGCAATACCTTTCCGCGCCGAACCTCATTACCATACATTTTGTAGATGTAGAGGGAACACTACGATTTTTGTCTATGGGTTCATAACCTTTCTGGAAAACGAAATAAGTAATCGTTAATATCAACTGACTAGCATGTGAGCAGCGCAGATGTCGTGCAAAGCTCGCGATTCTTTATGTTGCACGGGCAGCGCAGCTGAGCACTACTCGCGTCCCTCGGCGCCACAGCTGCAACCACAGATCACGTACAATACAATATAATAAAACTTTATTGTACACCACAAGTATACATCCTGAATAGGCGTAGACAATACAATAGTGTAACTTTCAATCAATAAGAATCATTTTAGACTTTATGCGGAACGCTGACAGAGTATTATAAGCGAACCGTATTGCGATTGCTCTCTAAGATTGACTTGTACATTTCGAAGGCAATACTAATTCTGCAATGGAAATTGTATTAAATGAAGAGTAGACATGTAAATGGTGTTTTGTTTGCAGTGGTAGAGTGGGTACCATCTTTCAAATATCGGTGTCACTCGGCTACTTGCCGCTTACCGCACCGGTACTTCCAGCTGAGCTACCAGAAATCTTATTTACACACCTAATTCCAATATGCAAGACATGAACCGGATTAACCACAAACCCCTCTTCCAATTCACTCTGGAACTACGCGATGGAGTATGCAGTTACGTCAAAAGCTATATAAGTTTCAATAATGTTTGTTACTAACTCAAGGCATACCTGATAAAGCGTCTGATGGCTCGATATCCCCCGAAGTGATCAGTGGTGGGTTTTCGGAAGCCTAAAAGAAAGAACTCTTGCATATCAGCATATTGACATTTCGATGAATCTATCAAATCTTGGTGAAGATTACATTACAAGAAGACATTATAACATATATAACGAAATAAAGAGTTTTAGTACAGATAATATAGATAACTATAAAATACGCTTACCCTCAATGTTGTTAGTTCCGGGAATACGTCTCCCTGTCCCCCCATACGCTTAACCTTTCTAGATAAAATTAAATCTAGAGTCCATTCTAAATTTGGAATGATGTGTTGGTGTGTTAGGTTTTTTAATAGATAGTAGAATTCACTAGGCCTTTTACCATTATTTTCTATGAATACAAGGAAATTGTCACCGAATATCAGAAAGTAGGCGTAATCCAGCCCGACGGAATCCCAGGTCAAGATCACTCAGAACGTCTACTTACGTAAAATAAAACGGTACTAACGGTGGCCTCATGACTATCTTTGGCGGTGTCCTTGAAATAAGACCTGGCGAGCAGCTTGTGGAAGGAAGTCTCCACCCAACCCAGCTGAGTGAGTTCCGATTGGCTACCGATGATATGGTCCTCGTCTTCGTCCGTGGATAGGAAACCTGGAGCTTGATAATCCCACGGCGCGTCTGGACATCGCGCGTTTACAGTTCATACATTTACAGTTTAACATTAATTAACATACATAGTTATAATATTTGTATCGTTATGATAAATAATCACCAGGACCTAAGCTCATTAAACAACCAAGACATTTGATGCGTCCTATTACAGTTGTCATTAAACCGTTATGGATACAAATAACGCACAGTCGCCGACTTTAATTCGGACTTCATTTACTTTACAAGGTGGGTTGAACATATCCTATTTATTATTTTGATTAGTCTTACCGTCATTATAGTATAGCCGTAAGCTGATATTGTAGGTCGATGGCAAAGCGCCCTGACACGACTGCATCAAAACCGTGCAGGACTTTATTAAATGGATTGTTCTCTGTCTAACATTCTCAAAGGTAAATTTAGCTGTGTGCTCAACGCTGTCCCGATTCTTCGAGTGCACGTTCAATGTTCCCCCATTGCCGTGGTAGGTGTAATCGAAAATATGATATTCGAACAAGTTATCAATATTGCATTCCTCCTCGTAGAAACATAAGGCTAGCTGATGTAGCTTAAATTATAACAAAATAATAAAATTATATATACCTATATATATAGCTGTGTCAACATTTTTGAAAAAATATTTCAATATAACAAATATTTTGTATGAACTTTATATTATGAATTTAAAATATTATAAAAAAATAACATACATATCTTTTGTCAAACGCCTCAAAAGCTTGTGATAATGAGGTGCTTAGAAACTGAGCACATTCATCCTGACATTTTTCCTTTAGGATTCTCAATTTCAATCCTCCAAAAGATTCCAACATGTAACTATCTTCAGGAAATGCACTTTTCAAATAAGTTATTGTACTTATTGCAACAACCGTCAGCTGCTTCATAAAGGTAACTGAGCTAGTATAACTTTCAGTTACCTGTTTCGGAAATATTTTAACCCATTCTGATACTGCCTACAAAAAGAAATATTTGTCGCAATAGGTTCATAATATTCTTTGATTTCATTTTTGTTATCAGTTCATTACAGTATTTACCTGTGAGGTAGAAGATATTGTTGAAGTCATTTTATATATCTTTATCTACACTTACTATTTAATCATAAATTAAATCACACTTTAGAATAATAATTATCCCGCCACACTTTATTCGCGCTATTTTTCCAAAACCTTGTTCCATTCCATGAACGATAAAATTGCCAGCTGTAAAAAATATTTTTATTTGCAGTGTTTGTAGTAAATGAAGAATATTTTTTAAACGCATATAAAAATATTAACTAATTAATTCATTCATTATTTATATACAAAGTTCAATGATGATAAATGAAATAAATAGTGCATAATTTAACATACTAACTAAGATAATAATTGCAATCTAATAATAATGAAACTGGACGCAAATAAATATGCCTAAATAAATTCCTTTTTTAAATTATTGTAAATGTCATTGTAGAGAATTGATGACAAATAATTGGAAATTTTGAAACGTTTTAGTGAAAAGTTCTGAGAAGTTTTAAAAATGTTATGTCCAGAAGGCACCCAATTTCAAAGTGAAGGTGTACACAAGGAAGAAGAAGAAACCAGCCACAAGAAAAATAAAAAAGTGCCTGCTGAGGGGTCGAGTAGCTTAGAACTAAATTCTTACAAAAATCCTAAGAATTGGAAAAAATCTATTAGTAATTTCTTCCGAAATCAACTACGATCGACAAAATCGAATGATGTAAGTTAATATTTATTGTATGTATGTACTTTATAATCCCTGCTAACCGCCTATTATTAATATAATATAATAAATTTAATCGTATAAAAATGGTAATAATGTAAAATTGTGAAATTAAATACATTTTAAATTAATCTAATCACGTTAGAAAGCTTAAATCTAGTAGCAATTCTACTAGAATAAGGTGATGTAATGAATATCATACTTTTTATATTTTAAGGGGGACAGGCCATCAGGAAGCAAAGAAAAATTTGAACATAAAGAACTAACTCCAGAACAGAAATGGCAATCTTTAGGAAAAGTATTCAGACGGCAAAGTTTTGCTGAGTCGTGGAACAAGTCACCAAACCAGGGGGAGTCAACTCTAAATAAGAGGCTCGCTGTTAGAAAAGTTCTCTCAAGTTACTTTGGTAAAGCCCAAAAGTCTAATTCTGTTACAAATGAAACTGATAATTAAACAAATTTACTTTCTGGTTGAATTCTGTGTGAATGTTTTTCCCATACCGAAGCACCTAAGATAAATTTCCGGTAATAGCCCAAATCCTTTAAAAGGGTGGAGAAAATTAGGTTACGCGTAATTGAAAGCTCTTAGAAATAAAATAATCTTAAAAGGAAATCTTAATAACACTTGAGGAATATTTGGAGTACTTGTCACATTCAATGCTATAGGCGAAATAAATTATTTTCATGCAAAAGACGAGGGTAAGGCACAAGTCGTTGTACCCGCATCAAAACATTTCAATATCAGGCGTTTCGTGACGCCATAATTTATATCCTACTAGCTGACCCTGCCAACGTTGTTTTTCATTGTTGTTTTTTGTTTTGTTATGTTGTTTTGGTGGTGTAAAAAAATTGTTAGTGGTTAGTGATTGAAAGATGAAAATCGGGGTTTGTATGTATTTTTTGGTGCCACATCATAAAAAAATATAAAAAAATTAGTCCATAAATTAAATAAAAAATAATATTGGGCGTGGGCCCTTTTATAACTTAGAGGTATAAAAAATAGTTTACAACCTATTCTCAGACCTACCAAATGTACCTACAAAATTTCATAAAAATCGGTACAGCCGTTCCACAGATTAGCCAGTACACACAGAATTGTAAAAAAAAAGGTTTTGGTATATG
>DWPQ01000666.1:0-15036 GCA_018251795.1 Perichares adela | reverse complement strand
ACATAATATAATAAATGTGAAAGTTCTACTTTTTATCCCGGAATTCCCGCGGGATCGGGATTTACGCGGGAAAACTTCGTGACATAGTTTTCGATGCGGGCGAAACTTCGAAATTTGGCAGTGTTATAGCTTATGATCTAGAATAATACATAGGCTACTTTTTATCCTGAGATTTCTACGGGAGCGGGGCCTACGCGGCTGATACCTACGGGTCCCGAAGCGAAGCGAGAGCGGTTCACTAGTTACTTTATAAAGATGTGCTGATTAGTTTCTTTCGCCGTTTCTTCTCATCCATGATAAAACGCCTTTCCGAAACGGTGGTCGAAGCAAAAAATTTACTTGCAAAAGTGTATCAGTGATAAGTTCACGAATAAATGAGTTTGAATTTGCAAGAAATTCTCCGACACACCCAATCCGTAGAGATTCGAGAAATCCGCCCGCGCACATCGAACAAAAACCTCCGATATTAGCGCGGCGAGTGCCGCAACAGACATCCAGTTTGTTCGATACTTTAATAACTTACCCAAAAAACTTGAAGCACTGGATTGATTATCGACTAGAGAATTAATTTGAGACAAATTATTACTACGATGTTAGGTCCGCTAGCTCCCGCCGACATTTTGTGACTGGATGTGTGGATGTGAGGAAATCAGTTGACTCACGTTTAAATTTCATGTACTTATGTGTGTAATATCACGTTATTATTAATTTTAAAGATAATGCCACTTTCTTAGCTGTTGTTTATGTTTGTATACATAACAATCCATAATTGTCCCACTGCTGGGCTCGGGTCTCCTCTCACACAGAGAGAGTTTAAGGCCACCACGCTGCAACGGTAAGCAAGTGACATTTAATTTCTAATACGCACATAACTTAGAAAATTATTAGTGCGCGCTGGGATCGAACGTACTGTTATGGACCCTCCTCCAACAATCTTTTTGTTTTTGGAGAAAATAAAAACTACTTTTTTCACCACAATAGTGTCCGCAATGATGAAATTTAAAATAATATTGAATACGTTTTGTTCAGATAACTCGTTTATCGGCTAGTGACCTAGCACATGTTTTGACCTCCATTTCGGTAATATTATACATAACATATGTTAATATATCCTGCAGACTCATTCCCGTTATACATTCAGTGTTGGTACAGTTTTGATCACATTTTTATTACGAGGTTATAAACTGTGCAAATCAGCATTCATACATTGAAGCTAATGGCGTGTACTATGTTTACATTAAGTTATTTATGACGTTCTTCAACATCTAAATGACGTTCATTTTGTTCCCGAGCTGATTAAATAATGGTATCGTCCACACCTATCTCATATATATAATGGTTAGTCGTTTTCAGTTTTGTAATTGCCCACCTGTATGTACAGTTCTGGGAACCCGTTCTGCAGTTTAACGACTCACTAACATAATAATATAATGCGGCTCTACGCGTATGAGGTCTCTCGTGATCAGGTTTCCTCGTGAGGTTCTCCTTTCATTTCTTGTATCGGTATAGGAGATAATAAATTTCAAATCATAATTAACGAGTATTATCTATCTTTGACATTTTGAATAGCTATCCGATTTTACATACCTACTACTAAATTTAAGATTTTTATCTTTATTTAATACACAGACATAGTTGATGATATTGACATGCCTTTTGTTAATTTATGTATAAATTTTGTATATATAAATATGTTATATCGCTTATGTCCAATATAATGTACTTTTCAAACAGTAAAAGATTGTTTTGAAAAACGTACCATTGTTTTGGAGATTAGAATCCACTTACTACTCACAAAATTCGCTTTTTATATAATATTTGTATAGTCTGTTACATTGTGTAGTTAGTGGATGAATCACTGCTACTGTACCGACGTGTGTGTGTGTATATACATTGGAACACATGCACGACTACGTCCATCGTGTAACATATATTTTTATATCTATGAATGTGTAATACAGTTGTTTTCATACAATATGCACAAACACTACTACACTGTTGGTTTAAAAACGTTTTAACCTTTATTTTCCTGCCTACGCTGGCGTTGGGGCGAACGACGACCGACGGTTGTAAACTTAACAATGAATAAATAACAAAAGGTTTATTAAAACGACAGTCAAAGTGATTACTAGAGATAACACGTTTCCTGATGTACTACTAGAAAACCATAGTTATAATCAGATGGGACTGAAGTCAAGCATTTTATCGTTTACTATGACTAGAACTTCAAACCATTGTTCAAATGTGTCGGTGGCGACCTTAACTCTCTTTTTTCCCCCAGTGGGTACAGATCTGGACAAAGTTCAAAACGGATGATGAAGTGATAATTCTTTAAGGGACGGTAAATCGCGTTGTCACGTAACTTTGTCTGTCTTTCCTCACACATACGGCGTTCTTACTGCTACTTATAGGAATCACAACGTACAGTCGTTAACGTGATTCAGGATTCTGTACAGCGCCATCTCTTGAGGAGTGAGGCAAACAATTTCAATGTTAAATGGTTCAACTTAGAATATTTACCACTTCTGTCGGCCGTCCCGAGACGCACACTTTTTTTAAACTCTTTAAAGTATGTAATACAAGGGTGAACCTTGATGCATAATGAAATTCTCAAATTAATGGCATGTTGTTAACAATGTAAAGTAGGCTCCACTAGCGTCCTACCGCCGAGTACAGGCACTATCGGACTACAGCGTCGGACACCATCCCACGCCACGTTTCACTAAACACGGCCTCTCTGTAGCACCTGTTTACTACAACACTTGATAGTCTACACACGCGGTGTATCAACTATGTATCTTATATGTAATTTACCTACAAACAGGAAGCTACACTAAATTATTTCAGCCGGTAACACTTCGGTGAAGATCTGCGCCCCTAGACAAAAATCTTGGCTGTTAGTGTTCACGCTGCACGACATGCTAAAAATGTATGGTAATGTCTAATGACATTTACAGCGGAAAGATTTTTGACGTGACAGCACAACACCTTTCGGCATCGAATGTCATTGGAAGTACAAGTAAATCGAATGTCAGTGCAAGACGCGAAGCGCGAAAGCTAACCGCTAAGGTGTTTGTCTAGGAGCTTTGGTGTCTCGGATATTCCCGGGCGGTCAGTGTCCTCGTTTGGCCCTTACGAATTTGCATGTACCGCATTAAATTCCCGAGACACATCGTGCAAATGAGGGGACAGGAGACAGCGCCATCGCTCATTCTAAAACTTGGTTAGTTTAATAGTTTTATTGACATCGTATGAGACGTTCGTTAATGTTCAATATTATCATAACGAGTTGTCGTGCCGTCTGGTGACCCGCAACTGGTCTTGACCCCTGGCTCCCTGGTACCTGTTTATTTATTCTTTATATAATTAGCCCGCCTGCTACGTCTGGAGTTCGATTCCCGACGGTAATAAAATTTGTTATCGGTGGCGGGTTGTGTAGTGTGTTCACGTCACCCGCCACAGGACTTGTCGTGTTTGTGTGAGTATACAAGTGTACGTTAAGTATCTTAGCTTTTATAATTTCATTAAAAGTTACAAGAGTGTCAATGACTTTATAATTGTGTATCTATATAAATAAGTCCCAGTATATTAGGTTAGTGAATAACTACGGTTATGTTAGTTGTTAACGATCGACTATCTTCAAATTCTTGATGTTTATAATGTTCAATTTTATTGTGTATGTTCATGTCACATACGGGAATATAAGTAAGTACGTATTTATTGAATGTTTACTCTATATCATCACAGCTCTTAATCATCTGAAGCCATTGCTCGGGCCTCATATTGCGCGGGTCGCCAACATAAAACATTGTTGTGGAATATTTTGCACTTGAAAATGTATTATTATTATATGAGTGCAGCGTTGTTTCATTATGGTCGTATTTCAATGTGAAACCACTAAGTGCGGCGGAAGGATGTGGCGAAGCTCTATAGTTGTAGGTCTCACCACCTACAGACAGAGGGAACAAAATGCTTCATCCAAATTGGTTTCCAGATTACAAGTGTTAGTTTGTAATAAAGACGGACGTACAATAATATTTATTTCGGTAATTATTTAAGTTAATGTAACAATAACCCTGCAACCCTGCAAGTTCAAAAGTATATACGTCAGTGACACCGACGTAGCATACAGTTATTATTATAGTGTAGTGTGAGTCAGCCTCAAATGTGTCCATCGAAAAACAAGAGAAAAAGAATTGCAGGCTATATATCTGTCTCTCTTTTTTTGCGATAATTAGAGGAAGATAAATAAATACGGGTCTCTCATCTTCCGTCGTTTTTAATTTGTTGGACACTCGCCCTCACAGGTCTGTGTATGGCTCCCCTACTCTATGTATAATACTTCTAATGTATGCGTATCGGTCATTAGTGCTACCGAGGTTTACTTACTCGCTTTTAAAGTATCATTACTTATTAAATGGAGTACGAAAAGTACGTGAGAAAACTAGGGATTTAGAAATATTTCTACGGAATCATATCTAATCAGAATCACATGTATTCTTGACGGACCTACCGAGTGCAACACTTACTTTATTTAGTTTTATCCCCAGGTGTCGTCATATTGCAGAGAAAGCTTATCAACGAGAAAACACAGTCATTGCAAATCCAAGCCTCAAACACCATCATAACCATAATTTGCATAAAACAATTAAAGTCTCAATTTGCATTTGGATTTATGAAATACTTGGTGTTGTACATACAACATACAACGCAATCATTATTAGTTTAAGGGGCTTTATAAACGTGCACACGACTCGTTTCTGTTACTGGACATCGGTAGACACAATGACGTTTAGTGTCCAGTTGTGACCACTAGACACATACACTTTACCTATACTACACACACAAGGATTATTGGTGGTTTCGTTAGTAAGTTGTCTTAATTAAATAAATGAAAATGATGCGTGTTGCACACAGTGACTGAAATTAACCAGTTTGTACGCAAACCATGGTTACGAATAACCGACAGCATAGTGTCTCCGATTGCCTTCCCAGCACCTTAAGGACACTGCCGTGGAATTTATAGACCATCCATATAGAATTAAGACATTTGGGATTAAAATGAGGGAAGCTAACTCCAACAAGATAGCCCTATCGCCATTACCTCGTTTGTAGTTCAGCAGAGTGATGTGGTACATTCTGGAGAAAGTAGGATAGACTCAAGGATGGATGGAGTCCCGGACACTCAATTTCACATTGCAAAGCAACACGAGTGTCGGCTACCAGACAATTGTCGGACACTAAACACGTGTATGCACAGCCTAAACGCCGCACGGACTGCGTTTGACAACTAACATAAACCGTAGATGTAATCTGAAACAACCAGTACATTTTGTACTAGAAAGGACATTCAATTAAAATAGCAAGGATAAGTACTATTGAAATATTACACAAAATTTCCTTGGACTAGTCATTTGTAAGCACTTTACACTGCACGATTAAATAGGAAATAACTATCTAGTGTTAACTGATTCCTTTGTGAAAGTTATGACGACTTTTTTTAAATTACTGAATTTATGAATACTAAAAATAGAGTATAATAGCAATTCCTAAAATTCTTTTATGCAGTAAGTTCTGCCACTACTTCTAAAAGCCCAAGGTATGAAGATGCGGTAAAAAAAACTACAGCACAGAATTTTTAAAATCGATATTATAATATTCGTATATTATTTGAAACTTACAGACTGATTGTAGACGGAAGACAAATGGTGACGTAACAGTCGTAAGATAAGTCGTGAGGTCGCCACCCTACTCGTAAGTGTAAAGGGTCGCGGGGTATAACTACAAACCGGTCACCGAAGCAGTAACGATTAGCGGCTATTTTCATAATCTTGCGATTAAATACATGAAAATGGCGGCCGCCGGCGGACCGCGCTGCCGACTGGATACACCTCCTCAACTATTATGCATATTGGTTTTTACAACCTGCTACATATAAATACTTTGAGATCCTTAGTTTACATAGAAAACTCAAATATTTAAGTATATTTAAAACAACTAATAGTCACTGGGGGCAAGGGTTAATTACTTTATTAGAGAACTATACATGTAAATGTAAATTATCACGTAAATAACCAGTTCTGTAGCCGGTGCCGGTGACGTTACACAGTATAACAGTTTGTTTATACCGAGTGTGAACTGTATCTCAAATAAATGTTTATTATTACAATTCCGGAACTGTAGCTTTATTTAAGGTTGTTCATCTTAACACCTGAAAGGTTTTTCTTCCTTTTGCTACTTCAATTGAACATTGATATCGGGATTGAATTCATGAAATTTTAATGGTATTTTATTGTACGTATTTCAGTTATGAAAATGAAAAAAGCTTTTATCAAACGTCAATCTGTTTGTGCTCGTGTCGATGCTACGTGGACGTGTTATCGTTGGAACATTGACTCCTTAGTCGCCAATACACCACCAGTTTTTAAGGAGAACTCCTTTTACTTAATAATATACTTTGATGAACTTCTTCAGGTTAGAAAATGCCTTAGAAAACAACCTCATTCCACAGTTCACAAAAACTGTATGTGAACTAAAAGTTATATTTCGAGATCACTAACTAACGATTAAAATGTGTTTTGGTGCAATGTTTTTGTTAATTATGCAATAAGAAAAAATTAAAACGACAAAATAAACATAATTTAATCAATACTAAAAAAAGGATTAAGAAATGTTTCAGTTATGGATGCCATTTATAAATGTATCAAACAGATTCTAGAGATGGGAAGTCACGAGCCTAAGCGAAAAATTGTATTTTGCACGTCAAAGTAGGTAAACAGAATATGAGTCAAATAATGTAACACAAAAACAACGCGTGAGAGCGGCACGAGCCTGTCAACGATACAATATAACGAGGTGATCGATGTCCATCGTTCCATCGTTCCATCGTCAGGGAAACAGTAAAACAATTATATGACCGGTGTATCTGAACGACGCGAATGTAACGACACCGGCCGCGTGTCACAGGTTGCGTTCGAAAATAAATAAAAAGTTTAAACAAGATGGCCGCGAGCGGACGCCGCGATGTTATCTCGTCGCTACCGTTTACAGGCGCTCGTGTAACGTGATAGCACACGTTACGTTTTAAGCTTTCACATTTATCTGTACTAACATTATAAAGAGGAATGATTTGTTTGTATTGAATAGGCTCCGAAACTACTGGACCGATTCGAAAAATTATTTTGCCGTTAGAAGCCGACATTATCCGTGATCAACATAGGGTACTTTCTACCGCGGAAAACTGCTTCATTCTTACGGGATAACGAGTAACAGTTACGAATAGTTAACATAGCAAAACGATTAAATACAACGATAGGTGAGTTGCTGTATGAGGAACAACGGGCGTTCGAATAACCAATCGTCGCTACACTTATAGGGAGTCAGGTAGTTGTTCACATACAGACGGACACTTCGATCACCGCCGTCTGTACACGTCTGACACATCAGAGGCATTAACGTTGTCTGTCAAGAACGAGACGCAGCACCCGTTTATATGGCTCGCTTACATTCAAAGATGGATGGACCTCTTACATTCCAAAAAATTAATACAAATATTTATTTAACAAAAAAAGAAGAACGTAAAGAAACAGAAACGTAGAAGGAAGTCTTAAATATATAGTCACGACAGTTGTTGAATATTAGTGCAACAAATTAGATGTCGTTATTAATTACTCCTTATATAAGCAATGTCTAAAAAATCTAATTCTAATTTATTTATTCGAAGTTGGTTTTTCCAATCATTTTTCGATCGCTTCCTCACTCCGCACTGGAGCCGTACATTTCAGTATGAAGGTGGTGAAGTTGTCCTGGGAACGGTTTAAATAACGATATGCAGTGACTCTCAATCTTTTATGAACCTACTTGAATAATATAATTTTTTTATTTTATTTTCACAAGTATGCGGTAAAACAGCAAAAATGACCACCGGGAACGTTATGATTTAATAACATATTAAAAGTATTTTTTAACAGCAATCCGGGCAGGGTGACCCGGTGATATGTGTCGTTGTATTCTAGTAGATACACTGATTTAGTAAATGGGTTATCTGTTGTTTCGAAGACACGTCACTACTGTCTAGTACCTAGTGCATACAGTGTAGTGAGTGTGCCACCGCCCTTACAAGTGTTGTTGTTCGGTTGATGGATGAACTCGTTCCTTATTGTTGTAACATTATGTTTGTTTTTTATATATATATGGGGCCTCTTACAATATTTCCGTGGCTCCGTGCGGCTCGCTCCGGTCTTGTTCTGCCCCGACCCGTAATATTGATGTCAAATGTCTGAATGAACAATGTCAATTGTTGTGTCAATTACTTCATTTAATTTATAAAGATAGCGATGCTGCAAAATTCATTTTAAACGCATTTATTTTTAATATTTGATTCTTAAAAGTTATATTTAATTTGATTTATTTAGTGTTTTTCACAAACGGAAAGGCTTATGTTACTTTGGTTTTATTAAGTCTCATGGATATTGATAACTTCTTAGAGACTCCATCTTACAATAATGCTCATGAGTTAAGTTTCTGAAGAAGTAACACTTATTAAGTAATTAAATACGGCATTCATTATATCGAAAGCAGGACGAACAAGTTTCCAAGATAAATTGAACAGGTGACGATGGTAACTACGTGTATTACTGTAAACATTGACTAACGTGGATTGACTTCATGTATCTAACGCAGAGAAAGCGAAAGCCTCATCAGCGGTTCCCACACTTTTTCTATAAACCGTTCTATAGACGTTCACATACTTCATCAAGTTCTGTTCAGTGACACACACAGCCACGAGCGAGCCGTCACCACATCAAAAGGCTGACAATTTAAAAACCAATTATTGGACACAATTGCTGATAGCTTTTTGCTTGGTGCAAAAATCTTGTAAAGATAGATACTTTTTCTTATCATGTACTGGTTTGCGTTGAAGTCTTTTGTACGACAGAACGAAGGATTGACTATTAAGGAGAAAAACTTATAAAATTTTGAGCTGAAATTGCAAAATACGTTTCGGTAAGACAAAATTTATCATTTAAATGATGTTTTGCTTTTCAAATAATTGTAATATAGATTTTTTCGTGTTTCCAATATTTTGTAGAGTCAAATTCTTTATGGCATCTTTTTCAAGAGAATGACTCAGCTGTCTAAATGCAAAGGTGTGCAGCGAGGAATCTAGAGCTTCACGTAATTTAATTACAGGTGATCGATGACACTTCAAGTCCATAACTGTCCCATAGCTTGCCTCACAGTGAGATGTAGTCCACTACACTGGCCAAGTGCGGATGTGCAGACCAAATACCTTACCTGCTCTTGATTATTTATCGGTTTTATGAATGTTCTACTGTTGACTCTATAATATTACTTGAGATTAAATGAAAAAAATACTAATACATTTACCACTTAACTTCGTGAGCGTTCCCTTTACCGGCACTTCCTCAAAATATAGGGCAATTATGAAACTCTAAAAACAATAATTCTACCTTTACCAGTGGTCAGGTAGAGAACAGTTTTATAATAAAATAGTTGTTGTTCCGTGTGGGGGCCGCCGACGTCTGTTGAACTAACACAATTTCCACGTGTTTCTATAATAATGGTGTCGACCGCAGAACGTCCATGTTATCGATTGGACGAACGTCACACATACATTTATCGAAGCTCGTTTATTCGAAATGTTATAATGTATTTTTGTTAACGATTTATTGCCAAGTCTACGGTTTATTAGAAATATTGTGAAAAAAATATTCACTTTAAAATTATGCTTTTACACTGTGACTCTATGTATGATTCTATATATGACTCTATTCCGTTTTTAGCTCTAACAAGAAGGAGTGTCAAAAACTCATGTTCAATGTATTTTAAGCAGAACTCTACGCTGCATTTTATCGCTCTCTCACTGCCGTTGAAACCGCAAGCGCATTGTGAAATTCCTCGTAACATCATTATTGGGAACAGCGGACTGGAAGCCGTTTGAATCATTCTACGAGTCGAATGCAAGTCCAACTCTACAACCTCTACATGTAGAGGATGATAACCCTAACTTATATATTATTTCACAAAGTCAGCCTTAAATATAATTTGAACATAACATTACGGATACGATAAATTAAAATTTTGAAGCTTTTTTTTAAGATTGTCTTAATAAACATATTCTCATTCATACTACTACTGAGTACTAAAGATTTCCCGATTTCACATAACAAAATGTCGCATTAAAATGAAGGCCTTACTATAAAACAGGTGTTTGACAGGCGCTTTGCGTTTGATGTGCCAAAACATCATAGACCAGTTATAAAAAGCCAATGAATACTCACTCATTACAGCAGGTGACCATCGTCTGCGACACTGTGACCAGCGTCGTGGTGGTCGTGGTGAGCGTGTCTCCGATGCACTTCTTCCTCGAGTACTCATCCAACACTTTGTCTTCGTTCAGCGGCTGCAGCACTTCCTTCACTCTGTTCGGAGCGCTCTTCACCGTTGATCTTTGGAACCTTAAGTTAGCGGAACTTTTTCCATCCGTCGTGATATTGCTCTCTTCCGTCACTACCGCTCCTTTCTTAGTTTTACAAACCGTTTTGGACGTCTTCCCGTACACGTTGCCGTTCTTATGTATCTGTTCGTTTGAATCTATCAACTGACTGTTCGCTTCTAGAGGTAGGCCGTTGCTGAGCATGCTCCTTATATTATCACTATTGAGATTTGATCCGAACAGTTCGTTCAAATCGTCGTAACTGTGAATTGGTTGTCTTCTTTGGTCTTTCTGCCACGTCGCGTCGAAACCGTAGATGGGTTCCGCTTCGACACCGAACCACTCCTTCCCGTCGTTCGTTGCTTCGTCCGGTGCTGGTTCTATTTGGTTAATATTACTCGTGTCTTCGAAGAAGTCGTCGGTGAGCTCCGTTATTTGTGCGCCGGGTCGTTTGGTGTCGTTGTCGAAGTTTAGGAAACTGGTATTGATGTTATTTGGTTTCTTTTTGCCGTACAACTGTCTGTAATACTTTTCCTGGTCTCCGTACATCCAACAAACTTTCCACCATTGCTTGCACATCAGTATGTTCGCTGAGTTGGATGACTTCACGTGTCTAGTTGCTGTTGTTGACATTTTTGACAATTTTCTTCACTGTAAAATTTCCTTTGATATCAAATTGTACTACCGCCACCTGGACTTTTGATAGACGTTTCGACTGACGATCAATTAATGGATGACGGAGTATAAACTTTACATATACTCTCCGGTGGTTTTTAGTAAACAACTCAATGAGCTATATATTAAAACAGCTCAATGATCATTTAATAACTCACTGCGAGGATGCGGTAACTAATTAGCTTCATTAAAATGACAAATTATCATTCGTTGCAAATGGTTCAGTTGGCGGTGGTACTGTTCGGTAAGAACGTGGTGATATATGGCGCGGTGTTGTTTTGGTGACAAATTGACTCATGTTTATTTATTATTACACCTGCCTCATTGCAGTCATATATTGAGCGTGTCCACTACACACTATTGTATGTTAATCGTGTAATTATTGCGGCAATACGGCAAGAACAAGAGGGGCCCTACAAAAACATTATGATAATATGGGAATTTAGGGTCTCGTCTACCTTGTTTATTTTATTCGTAGCTTTAGTACATCATTCTGACAAATGGAAAACTATCTTCCTATGCTGTACGCTATCTGTTTCATGTTAATTCTTTAAAGTGGGAATACATAATGCTACTGTGATTTATAAGTTGTTATTTATTAGTGTATTTTTAACTAAGTTCATAGTCACAGCAGAGCCTTGTATGTGAAGGGCCAGATTAGCAAATTTACGAACACACAAAGCCTACTTTCACATAAAGCACTACGCACATCTTCCAGACATTTCCATCAATAGTCCTCCGTCTTCTTCACTGTTTCTCATCTACTTCGAAAACCACGATGCCGTATTGGACGCTATGGCATTTATAATAAGGATTACAATCGCGTGGGTATTTTCTATTACAGTATCAAGCTCTGTTGTCAATTACACTGTTATTACCGTAATGCTCCGCTCGCGCTTTACCGTGCTCGTTAGGCTTCTTTATTTTCCGGCCGCTACGTGATGTACCAGTTAATTGTGTTCTAGAAAACTTAGATCCCAAAGTAAGATATCGTCGGCCAACCTTGCAATTTAGGTGTAAAGTACTTCCGCAGCAATAACTCAGCGAGCGAGCGCCTTGTGACTAACTCTCCAAGCAATGAACCAACGATTTCAAATTGTCTTTGGACGCGGTCGGCTTCAAATTAAAATAACACCATTTAAAGTTTTGAAATGTCAAATTATTATAGTTTTTTTATCAAGGTCGTAAAGTGTTAAGAAACGACTTGATCAGAAATGTGAATTTTAAGAAATTCTGAAATTGTTTAAACGACCTCATGAGTAAGTAAGATTTATCCCTCATTAGCGAAAAGGGACTCTATCACCGCGGAACCGCTGGGGCTGGGCACACTTAATGATTGTTGCATCAGTACTGATAAATATTTACTTAACATAACAACAGATTCATAAAGCGAAACCATTAAAGTAATCACAAGTAAATAAATGGCATATCTCCATCACAAATGTATTTCAAAAGGCACCGTTCAGCCGCGTTTCTTCCCACTTACTTATTTATCTATTCCTTTGTCTCAAAAGCGGACAAAAGACAAATAATGCTTTGCTATGCGCAGCAGTAAATTTTATCGATATTGAATCGCGGCCCTGCCTACAATTATCGATGTTATCGCGGTCGCAGCACTAGAAGCTGATGATTTATTGCCAGTATTACGAACGCTAGGCTACCTAGGTAATCTAAGCCTGCGGGCTTTCTAATAATAGCCCGAAACAAAGCCACAGCAAAGTTACAAGAGCTCAACAGATTGAACAATTTGTCAAAGTCAGTAATCGGTGCACAATGTCTTCTCGTTTGAACAGAAATCACTGCGTTTGTTGGCTAACGTATCGACCAGGTTACTCACTTTGTGCTCAATGGTATACGGCACACGAACCGTGAGTACCCGTGTACTTTGCCGTATATATTAGTGTTATCTAGTATGACTAGCGATGTAGCCAAAGTGTTTGAAATTCATTTCCTATTAAAGTTGTCCTTCGAATTTCATACACTCTTTAAATGTTCATTATTGTAACATGGTTCAGAAGTTAATTATCCATCGTATAGATGATGAATACTATTTTGTACAGATATCCATCTTAAAGAGTTTTATATAAATTTGGAAATTTCAATAAAATCGTTGTGGAATCTGAAAGGAATTTTGATTACATTTTTACTTTGCGTAAAAAGTGGCGGTGAGTCGGGTTTAAGGTTCCAAATGATCTTACATCTACCCTGTCGTATCGGGGGCCGGAGCGCCTTATTTATCTTATTTCATTATATTGTTACATTTCTTTGTATTAATTAAAATATTAATGATTCATGTTTTTTAGTTTAATATTATAATTTTTTTATTACTTCGTAAACCTTGTTGTACCATGAGATTTAATATTATTACAGTAGGACAGGAGCCCTAGTTAATCTAGTTAGATATTTGCGGCCCTCACGCGCATTTTACTACATAAAACTGAATTTATTGTTTTACGATTATTGATATTATTACTATTTGTACCTATGTTTCACAATAAATTAACTTTGACTTTGACTTTGACTTTGACTTACGAATATTGTATTAGTTACCATACCGTTAAAATATAAATCGCTTTATTGCTCCCCTGCTCTTACGCATCTTAAAATCTCACGTGGGATCTTCGACTTTCGTGCGATTGCAATACTGTTTGAATTTGCATATCATTCTTATAATTTAATACGACATTGTATATCAGTTTGTGTATCTGAGATTCAAGGAAAATTTTAAGTAATAACACCGTCTCCCTTATACACTGCCCCTGCGGTAAGGTTGAAAGAAACAGAGATATTTAAAGCTTTACGTTAATATAACTTTTGATTATGTCCGCGACTTCTTTCGAATATTTTTGGTTTCCAAGAATTCGCTAATTACTTCAATTTCGTTGTGTTCGACGCATGTCCAATTGAAATTGCCGTCAATTTTGTTGTGTGATTATGGGTTGCGGTAACGGGTTTTATTGTATCGATGTGAATGATATCACGAGAGGTGACAATCATTTACACTAAAATGACAAATTTAAATTTAGATACTCATACAAGTTTTTTATTTATATACAGCATTAAAGCAGCGTGGGAATGGATGACCTTTGGAGGTCTTAAAAGAGGAGAGATACGTGCCTTAAAACTATTATTGTGATTATAAAAAGATGTTCATGTGTAGGTACAAATGTACTTACAACGACATACAACAGGTACAGACAAGTTTAATTAGCCGTTGAATGAAGATCTATCTATTACACGTATTGTAATAAAACAACATGTTTCTAAGGAATACATTTCGAAAAGCTAAGCGGGACTAGATGAACAGTAATAATAAAAGGGTTGAACTTTTTTTTTAGTTACCAGTACCTACAATCGTCATGATAAGTATTGATAAAATATACACGGTTATCTTTGAACTTGAGTTCCAGCGGTCACCGACACATGGTCGACCAAATAACAACGCTTATTGAAAACTACACGTAACAGAAGTTAATCAAAAATAAAACTAATTAACGAAGCCATAACAAAGGCTGCTGTCCTCCCCCCCCCCCCCCCCCCGGAGCGCCTGCAGCGGGTGTGAGCTCAATTGAATAGGCGCTACAATTATCGAGTACATTTCGAGCAAACGCCACAGATTGACAGACAATAGGCAACGGAATAATGAGCTAAAGGTTACCCAACGGAGCTTCCCATCGATCTTTAATGCGATCCAAATATCAAATAAGAGCACGATTCTAATATATTTTGTGATTGTTTTAATTTTCTTACCTTTTTGTAAGTAATAGACAATTATATGCTAGTTTTAGGATTCCCTTTGTCACGTCATAATAGTCCACTCTCAAAACCAAATTCACTATAACAACCCATAATGGTCCCACTGCTGGGCTCCAGTCTGCTTTCACACTCAGAGGGTTTTAAAG